>JAODAL010011565.1:0-99417 GCA_025379985.1 Phyllomedusa bahiana
CTGATGCCCGGGTTTCCTCAGGGGGATATCCATTTAAGGCTAACCTGATATAGACCCACAATGGAGCCCTTTCAAAAGCTAGATAGAGCTAGATAAATGAAGCTATTATGGCATGCACCTATCAAACAATGATGGAATATCCTAACAATATGCCATCATTGTCTATGGTGGAAAACCCCCTTTAAGGAACAAAGTGAGCCAACATTTGTGTCCCTGGTAACTGAGTAACTGTCCCCTTAATCAGAGTTTATGTTCAGCTTAGCAACCAATTTAGTCTATTGCTCCAGCACATCTAAGAGAAAATGCAAAGTAACTTTGCAAAAGGTATTAAAAATGGTAGCTTAAACAGCTTCTATGCAGACCTATGTGTTTCCATGGTTACAGACCATCCTGTAGTTATACTCCCTTTCTTCTGTCTCCTTCTTTTGCTAACATATGAATAACGTATGAGACAAGGTGAAAGGGCTCTTGGGGTGTAGAATGGAACATAGAGGACCTTCCGTCACAAAACATAATTTTATTTTCTAAAAAAAAATGTGAAAACTAATAAATGATATATGTATGAGCCCAGCAGCTGGGAATCTGATCGCTGCGGAATACGAGTGGGTTTTAGTCTCAGAATAAAGCTGCATATGGATGACAATTCTCATGGAACAAGCCCCACAAAAATAAAACTGTGGACCTGATGCTTCTCAAACCTGTTTGTTAGACTTTTATCTCATGCAGTCAATTATGGGAAAGGTGTGAAAGTCATGAAAGTAAAGACAAACAAATTGTGGTCTAAACCCAGACAAATTCTGCTATTAATCCCGACAAGAGAAGTAATACCATTAATCATCCCCAACAAGCCATACACTAATTATAAGCATTCATCTGACCGTGTGTTAGTTTGCATAAGTCCCCAGTCTGTTGCCATGCCTGCATCACCTTAAATCCCTTACATCCTCATTCTGCTTCCTGCATACATCATTGCGCTTTGGAGGCTTTTGGTCCATTACCTTGTAAACAGCTTTCAGGGTCCACTTCTTTTCATGCAATTTGCACTAATTACTGTGATAGCTTCTTTATTTTATGGTCAGCACTAAGTTCAGACTAATATATAAGATACACATGTCTAGAACATGGGGGCTCTCTGCTCCTCAGAAGAGACTGAATTCTTTGTGACATGGATTTAACAAGATGCTGGAAGATTCCTTAGGGTATTTTCACACGGCTTATTTTGGGGCGCATTTTGCTGCGTATTTCGTGGCATACTGCTCTTAATACGCGAAGAAATGCGCCCCATAATTATGGTAATCCATAGTTCCCATACCCTTAGGGTATATTCACACAGCGTATTGGGGCGCGCTGCAATACGCCGGGTGTTATGGAAGCATGCGCTGATCAGCTCATAATTCCAAAGCACAGGGGGAGCCGCCCCCATATTTCTGCTGCCAATTCTGCAGAGAAGAGTCGTGGTTGGAAAAAGTCTAGCCGAGATGGAGAAGAAAAGAGAAAGCAAACAACTGTAATTCAGAGAAGATGTCACTTGTGAGTCACTGGATGTAACTGCACTGTAATCAGTTAGACAGTCTTCAGGGCACCTCTAGGAAACTGGCTCACTATTATTGTCACTGTATGCTGGTATTATAGGTCTTATTAAAATGTTTTTTTTTATCTAATAACAGTACAGGTATTTAATGAAGTCATTATGTGGTGACATGTTTGCATTGTATAGTGGTATTATTGGTAATACTGGCCTTGATATAACGGAGATAGCACTTGCTCCTTGTACAGAGGTATTATTAGTAGTTAGAGGTATATTTACAGAAAGTCTCATAGGGTATCTGCACACAACATATTTGCAGGGCGTTCTTTACCACGTAATTGCGCTGCACTGCAATTGTATTGTGTAGTACAAAAGCAAGTGAGTCACATATCTCCTTGTCTCACACATATGCAAGTCTAGCAAATCATATACACAGGGCTAAGTAGCTCCATCCATATCCTCCCACCAGCCCATATACAATATCCCCCTCCACGTTTCCCTTGGTCATGCACCTCACCACTTTCTAAAATAAACACCAGCAAGAAAGTAAAAGTCTAACTCCTATCTCAGGGTCAGGTGTTCCCTTACTCTTACAATCAGGGACACATGTACGCTGCCACTATACTAATACCAATATAACCTACAACCCCGTCATATAGAGACCACATAGAGGTCAGACACCAGCTCAGGTATAACCTACAACACCGCCATATAGAAAGCACATAGAGGTCAGACACCAGCTCAGGTATAACCTACAACACCACCATATAGACACCACATAGAGGTCAGACACCAGCTCAGGTATAACCTACAACACCACCATATAGACACCACATAGAGGTCAGACACCAGCTCAGGTATAACCTACAACACCAATATATAGAGACCACATAGAGGTCAGACACCAGCTCAGGTATAACCTACAACATCACCACATAGAGACCACATAGTGATGAGACACCAGCTCAGGTATAACCTACAACACTGCAATATAGTAACCACATAGAGGTCAGACACCAGCTCAGGTCACATCACATTACAGTGAATACAGCACTGATCCAATATAGAAGTAAAAAAAAAACTGAAATCAGTGACTCACCGGAGACGTCCTATCTGATGAGTCGTTCTCTTCTCTTCTGAGTCATTCTTATTCCCTTTTCTTCTGCATCCGTTCCACACCGCCATGGTGACTTGTCCCGGGCACCACTCATTCCTGCAGAAATTACACACAAATATCTTAGAATCCTTAATTTGCCAGCATCTCTTTACCTATTCCCATCTCTGTACAAACTTCCCAGGGGTGGGTGAGCAGATACAAGCCATAACTTAGGTTACTAGGAGCGTAGGCAAATGGGCAAGGCCCCAAATAACTAGATAGACCGTATTTAGGTAGGTAGACTCCCTCCGGATAAGTTGGTAGGTTGGTGGGTACTTAGCCACGGGTGGGTAGGTAAATAGCCTCCAGGTAGATAAGCAGGCCCCAGTTAGGCAAGTAGATGGGCTACAGTTAGGTTGGTGGACCCCAGTTAGGTAGGCTGTAGGTAGGTGTTGGTGAGTCCCAGTTAGTTAGGCTGTAGGTAGGTGGTTGCCCCCAGTTAGGTAAGCTGTAGGTAGTTAGGGCCCCTTTAAATAGGCTGCAAGCAGTTAGGGACCCCCTTTAGGTAGTATACAGGCAGTTAGGGCCTCCGTTAGGTAGTATACAGACAGTTAGAGGCCCCCTTTAGGTAGTTTAGGCAGTTAGGTTATAAAGGCAGTTAGGGCCTCCTTTATGTAGTATACAAGCAGTTAGGGGCCTTCTTTAGGTAGTAAGGAGTTAGGGGCCTCCTTTAGGTAGTAAGCAGACAGTTAGGGGCCTCCTTTAGGTAGTAAGCAGACAGTTAGGGGCCTCCTTTATGTATACAGACAGTAAGGGGCCTCCTTTAGGTAGTATACAGACAATTAGGGGCCTCCTTTAGCCAGTATACAGACAATTAGGGGCCTCCTTTAGCTAGTTTGCAGATAGTCAGGGTCCCCTTTAGCTAGTTTGTAGGTAGTTAGGGCCCCCTTTATTTAGTTTCTAGTCAGGACCCTCTTTTAGTTTGTAGTCATGGCCACCTTTTAGTGTCTAGTCAGGGCCACCTTTTAGTGTCTAATCAGGGCCACTTTTTAGTATATAGTCAGGGCCCCCTTTTAGTATATAGTCAGGGCCCCCTTTTAGTACATAGTTAGGGCCCCCGTTTAGTAGAGAGTTAGGGCCCCCTCCAACTACATAGTACATAGACAGGGCCCCCTTTAGTATATAGTCAGGGCCCCCTTTTAGTATGTAGTCAGGGCCCCCTTTTAGTATGTAGTCAGGGCCCCCTGAAGTATATAGTCAGGGCCCCCTTTTAGTATGTAGTCAGGGCCCCCTGAAGTATATAGTCAGGGCCCCCTTTTAGTATATAGTCAGGGCCCCCTTTAATATATAGTCAGGGCCCCCTTTAGTATATAGACAGGACCCCCTGAAGTATATAATCAGGGCCCCCTATAGTATGTAGTCAGGGCCCCCTGAAGTATATAGTCAGGGCCCACCTTCAGGTAGTTATAAAAAAAAGAAAAGAAAAAAAAACCACTCACCTGACTCTCGCTCCTGCCGCTCCGAGCTGCCGCCGCCTTCTGTTGCCGCCCTGCATAGGCGGCACGGTGATGTGACGTCAACACGCGCCTACGTCAGCACTAGCGGGCCGGTCTAAGGGCGCTCGAGACGCAGGGCCCGGGCGTTCAGAGACCGGATGCGGCAGCTGGGCCACGGGGAGCGACGGCACTGCCTCCGGGGCCCACAGCGGCTCGGGGGGGCCCACCGGGGGATTCACCGATCCCTCGGCTACTCAGTCCGAGCCTGCCTGGCACACAGTACAGGCACATAAAAACATGTCACTTGTTTCGGGCGCTTACGCACTGGAGAAAATGAGAGTGAGAATGATGCCCGGCTGCAGCGTTGTTGAATGTATGCGCTGGGCAGCAGGTACGCACCGCATTATGCAGTGTGAACTCAGCCCTAGCTAGTTGCATTCAGATATACTTTTATGTACATTAAATTTGTTATTTAGGGGGAAACATCTATATAGACTTCAGCAATACCACTGTTGTTTTGGTGCTGGTCTGCTGGAAGAGGCTGAGTGTGGTTGGATTTGCTTAGGATGGTTAGAGGCACGTCTTAAAACTGTCTAATAAAACTGCCAAGGTGCTGACTAATGCTCTACTTTTTCCTTTGCCTATACATTGGGGAATATGTAATGTATAGCAAAAAAAACCCTTCACTGTAATGTTACACCAACACCATCTTAATCTGCCAACACACGCCAGGATGCCTTCATGGGTTCATGCCTTAATCTGACCCTACTATCTGTAAAGGAGAAAAAACCTGTCAGACCAGTGAATGTTTGTCCCTGTCTTCCATTATCCAGTCATGATGAGCTGGTGTCCAGCATAGGCTACACCTTAGTGGAACCTGCTGTATATCTGACCCTTATAAAGTACATCTCTACTTTCATCAATCAAATTTCAGGATCAAAATACTCTGCTGATTAACTCATATGTCTACAGAGGTCGGAGCTTTTTCTTTGAGTTACAGAGCTTTAAATTTCCTATCTAGATATTTTGGAACGATAACATGCTGCTGCCACTAGCACGCTTACTGCATACTGTATTAAAGGGGTTGTCTCACTACATTGATTCATCTCACCCAGTCCTCTTTCCTTGGATTCATTTTGAATTCAGGGGCGTGTTTACTGGCTTCTACTAGGCTGTAGTAGAAGCCAGGTCTGTAGCTATAGCAACCAGTGCTGACAGTCTATCATGAGAGATTGAATAGGTCTGTAGCTATAGCAACCTGAGGAGCTGATGCAGCCCATACCAGAGGGGATATCTCAGACAGGGTAGGACACTGTTAATGGACACATATTGCAAAGTGACTTGTTTTTGCAAGATCTTTAACATAAAAAGCAATCCTTGTAGTGAGACAACCCCTTTAATAATTAATCTGATGTATAAACAGCATACTATCACTAGTTGGATGAGGCCTCGTTTTATTCGAGACAAGATGTACTTTATGGGGGAATAGTTTAAATTCACTTATAAATAATTGCAGAATTTTTTTAATTTTTAAAAAAAAAAACATTTTTTTTTTTTTACATTTTTTCTACACCATTCACATTTCACACTTAATAACGTGTTAGATTACATCTACAGGTTATTATGGACGTGTGAATACCTAATATGTGTAGGGTTTTAGTGTGTGTGTAATGTATGTACAATTATTTTTATTAAATATTTATTTTCATTTTATTATTTTTCTTTTATTTTTTTACACTTTTTATGTTTTTTTTTGTTTTTTTTTAAATCCCATGAAGGGAGAAATGTTTTTCATTTTTTTTTTTTTTTTTACACTTGTATGTATTAGCATATTCATATATGCTAGTACATTATAATCTGTGTCATACTGACACAGGCAGTGATTAGGACAGCACACATTGTGTCCTGGTCACTGGCTTAGTACACAGACAGTTCTGGGGCTACTCTAGGTCCCCAGGGCTGACTGTGCAGCCGTTCCCCGGGCTCTGTTGGGTCACCGGGTGTTCCGATCACCCGACAGAGCAGGGGAACCCTTTGATTGCGCTGCGGTAACGCACCGCCGCAATCAAAGGGTTAAAGCACCGGGTTGTGTAAGTTTCCTCCGCTCCCCGGTGCTCGCAGGACATGCTCTGGGATCGGGGCTGTACTATCCCAGCGCTGCTGCGGCACCGGGCGCCGCAAACCCCGAAGTCTACAGCGACACCAAAAGACGCTGTAGACGAACGACCCACACCAGCCAACGTCAAAAGTCGTTGGGCGGTCGTTAAGGGGTTAATCAAGACATAATTTAAAGCAATGTAAAAATGGCATTTAAAGGTGGCCATTCATTCTAATGTATGAAATGCTGTGCATTTGCGACACCATCATGACTGCTTTACCGTCACCGTTTGTAGATTACAAAGGAAGATCACATTTCATGCGCACTAATATCAACCTTGAAACAGAATAGTAGATTAATATAGTGATCTAGAATATGAAATTTAAAACACATTTCCGTTCTTTGCAAACCTGCATTATTGTTGTGTCAAGGGTATTTATTCCTAGGCAAATACAAATAGAAATGACTTTTGTCTCAAAGTGGAAACAAGATTTGTATATAGGGAGCAGTTTTTACATATTGGCATGAACAAATGATTAGACATTTTACCAAAATGCAAAATGAAACACAAGGCTGGATTTTACACATGTGCTATTAGGTTATTGTCAGTAAAATCCTAAGACACAGCCGTGAAGTAAATACCTATAAACTCTTATGCAGTTCCGATCTTAGCTCCTTGATTATAAAGGGATGGAGCAGTGACAACTACATATAGACTATGCTTTCTTATAGAGTCTCACAACAGTGTTTGGGCCATTTTGCAAGTCTTCCTCAGAAAGGATCCAAGTGCGCATCTCAGAAAACTTAAAGTGAGGAAGCGACATTTGATGTATCATTACTAGTTGAGAAGATCTCGTCTGTTGAGTAAGGTGAATAAAAAATCAGAGAGTGGGTATTGTGCATCTTAAATGCAGGGTTTAGTGGAACAAATAAAACAAAAGGAGTATTAGGGTATTATTCATACGCAATTGATTTTTGCAGACGTTTTTATGATTGTCCCATTCACTTGAAAAAGGCTTAAAGAAAAATATGTGCTTGGAAGAAAACATGTGCTTGTGTCAGCAACAAAACTTTTAAGTAGAATAAATGAGTTGCATACATTTCACCAACAAATCTGCCACTTGTGAATATACTGGTTGTTGATACTCATACGTTCACCCGTTTGGCGCTGACTAGACTGAGGTGCTGCGTCTAAGGTATACCCTGGTTTCACCCTTCACCTGGTAATGATGCAGAAACACTTTGAAGCAGAGAGCGATTCTCAAGTCATAGTCCCTACAAAGGCCACAGATCAGTAGCAGTGAAACAGCAGTAGTGTAATCATTTAGGAAAAAACAGGAGTCATCACCAGGAGAGCAGTAAGCAAAGTGACAGGCCAGAGAATCGAGTCAGGGGTCAGAGCCAGGAGCAGAACAAGGGGTGCCAGGCAGACAATGCAGGAGAATAGTCAGGAACAATGCCAGGGTCAACTACGGGAGTAAATTGCAGGAACACAAATACAGGACTAAGAGCCAGGAGAGGTTGAAGTTCAATCAACAGGCAATGCATTGGACGATGATTGCCCTTTAAATAGGGCTGCAGGCAGAGGCGTAACTTAAAGGGGTTTTATCGTTACAAAGAACATGGGGACAGTAAAAATAAGCACTTTTGTAATTGGGTTGCATTACCTCTGTCACTTGGTTTAGCAGATATCAGCTTCTCTGTAAATCTGTATTCTGTTTCTGCTGTTGCTCTGTTGCTGGTCAGAATGCCCCCTGGTCGATTCCCTAGACACGCCCCCTGCACTGTGATTGGCTGGCTGACATTTCATTCAGCCTGTTGGGATACGCCCCTAGACAGGAAACGCCCCAGCCACTCCCCCTGCGCTGTGATTGGCTGCCTGCACACTCTGTGTTTACTCCCCTCTGAGCTGTTAAAATCGATAGTGAAACCAAGGTCTGCTGCATCTATGTACATCTCCTAGCTATAGGTGAAGGATCTGGGCAATGAATAGCTGTTTAAAGGGCTTTTGCCAAGAGGTTGATTCACCTCCTCACAGGTCCAGTCCTTAAGCTGCTACTTGAAAAAGAGGGCGTTCTGTTCCTCAGGGCTAATGCAAACCTTGCCTCCTTATAACGTCATCCTCTGTAGTGTATAACATAAGGATTCAACACTTCGTCTGTATAAGCTGCTTGTGTAGTGCAGTGCTTAGGTGATCAGCCCTGCAAGACAGAGGTTGGGAGTTCAAGCCCCATCAGTATTTTTTTTTTCTTTTATAAATTGTACACATATGTAAAGATATTAAAATTTATGTGTGAACATTTATAATTGCATTTATACACACACACAAAGCTCCCCTATATAGTGTTCCATCCTCACAGTAGTCACACCAAGCACTTCCAACATATGTGATACAATGCATATATTCTGGGGGATGAGAAATTATATAGGGGAGCTATGTATGTGTATATATATCATTATAGAGATTGACATATATATTTCAGGTCTCTCTACATATGTGTAGAATTTAGGGAGGGAAAAAAATATACCCTGTGAGGGACTAGAACTCCAAACCCCTTCTTTGTAAAGCCAACACTCTACCACTACTCTACCGGGCCAAGTTATTACAGGTTGAGCAGGGTCTTGTCTCAAAGCTGGTTGCTGCTACCCCCATTATTTTCACTCACATGTCACTGACAGGAAGCAGAGATCTTTACTTGAAGCTGACATTTGTCCTTGTAGTTGAGTAAAGGTCTCTGCCTATTGTCAGTACAATTTGGGTGAACACCACTAGAAGTGAAAGCTGCTGGCTTTCAGTGTAATTTGTGTGATAAGAGATATAACAGGTGCTTGTGGAGCCTGAAGGCTGCAGACATAAGCAGGCAGGAGGCTACAGAGCTGTTATATCCAGACAACCTTCTGCATCCCCTGCTTTATAGAAAATGATGATGTCACAGGTCTTCAGTGAGGGGAGACACGCCTCCTGGGAGGAGAGACACGCCTGCTGAGAGGAGAGACACGCCCCTGGATTTCAAACTCAATCTGAGAAAATTAACTGAACAGCCCAAACAGCTCAAACGATAACACTCCTTTAAAGCTCCGGGGCCCCAGTACAAAATCCATACATGGGCCCCCATCTACCATGTACGATTTATAAAACTGGTGTCTCCTTATGAGGAAGAGGGGCCTTTGGGGCCCCTAAGCCTCCAGAGCCCGGTGGCGATCGCTACCTCTGCACCCCCCTGGCTGCAGGCATGATATTATTGGCAGGCAGAGATTGACTGGCAACACTATTGTTAGGGAACCGAGGAACCTGAATGGGGCAGACAGACAGTAGGCGCTAGGCTACGCCCCCCAAGGCTGTCCCTTCCTATTTGCCATTCCGACCCTATGCAGTCGGCAATAACTTGTGGACAGCCCCTACTTTACTAAAGGGGACACAAAACAAAGACTTGACAGGCAATCACAATATAGAATAGTCGGAGGCAAGGTGTCACAACCAAAGAGCAGCAAAGGTACAAAGACGGCAGGCAGAAAACAGAGGTCAAAAAGGTGGGTCAAGAAGTACAGTAAGTATCCAGGTAGTCAAATCCAACAAACAACGCTGGCTCCAGTCCAAGATTACCACCAACACTGGACAAGAGGAAATGTGGTCTTAATAAGGGATGTCAGAGTCCGGATCCAGGATAGAGATTGGACTGGCCCTCTGACATCCAGAACACACAGAACGAAGCTGTCACTCACCATTCAGGCAGAACGATCTGCAGCCCTGCCCAGGCCAAGAACCAGACGGGTTGCTGTCAATCACAGCCCAGACAGTACAGAATCAGACCATGTTCAGACATCGCCAAAAACCTGTAGCATACAAATACGATCAGGGCCAAAAAGAGTAATCTCTGCCAGACCGTTCAGACAGAGGGCTGCACTGCAGCCAGAACAGGACCAGTCATGATAAGTATATTGCTGCACAGGGAAAAAAGTGCCATTGCTGCATCTGGGAAGATTTGCAGCCAAGATCAGGACCAGTGAAGGAAGTTCCTGCTTGCCAAGCACTGGTATTGGTACAGTAGCAGCAGCTTGCCGGAGTGTGAAGGGGAGAACTAGGCTAGATTATTGCACTCCCCATCTTATACCCTCTTCCCTAAGGTAACTTTAAGGGGTTAAGGGATATTTAAAGGGGTTGTCTCACTACAAGGATTGCTTTTTATGTTAAAGATCTTGCAAAAATAAGTCCCTTTGCAATATGTGTCCATTAGCAGTGTCTTACCTATTCCTAGATATCCCCTCTAGTATGGGCTGCATCAGCTCCTCTGGTTGCTATAGCTACAAACCTGTTCAATCTCTCATGATAGGCTGCCAGCACTGGTTGCTATAGCTACAGACCTGGCTTCTACTGCAGCCTAGTGGAAGCCAGTAAACACCGCTGAATTCAAAGTGAAACCAAGAAAACAGGACTGAGGTAAGATGAATCAATGTAGTGAGACAACCCCTTTAAGTAAAATCTCTTCTTGAGAAACTTGAGAATAATTCCAGCTTCTCCCCCCAGGACCATATCGCTTCTAGTCTATCAGATAAAAAAAGAGTTTGTCATGTACCTTCTTGTTTAATCTTGAAATCTTCAGAAGTTTTGAGGACAGATGCAGAAGGATTCATGACCTTCATAGATACCTTAAATGTATGCTAAACAATCGAGAGGGCACTGCTAGTCAAACAGGGGCGCAACCCATTGTGTGAAACAAATAATAGGAAGGTTAATAATAATCCCATGTGATGGTTGCACAACCACATCAAAGGAATATATCAAAATGCCTTTATTAAAGCAATACACAGAATCCATTAAAGAAATGCAGCAAGGCTTTTAAAAAATAATTGCTATAATGTACATTATGTCAACAAAAATGTTAGACTCCAGCTGTATAAAGGGGACAAACCCTGATATCCCACCTTGATCAACAGTACATAAATGAAACTCTTGACCACATGAATTAACCCCCATCTGTATCAGATCCACAGATACCCAGAGGAAGCTGCAATGGCAGTGATATGAGCCAGGCTCAAGCTTTCTCTCCAACTCATGGTCACCGGTATTTGTTAATTATCTATCTTGCCAACATTTTCTTTCTCCGAAAAGAAGGCGGTAAGTTAAGACCACAGGTAACTAGGTTTAATCTGCTTCAGCTCCTGGATTGACCCAAAAAATATGGAGCAAACCTGTAAGACAGTGCCTTAATTTGTATGTGATTTGTACACAACCAGACTATTGTCTGGATTTTGGGACCTGGGAATCAAAGTTAATGAGCAGTTTTAGAGACAGGGCTTGACCAAGTGTCAGTTAACAAAATTATTGATGCAAGTTAATTAAGGGTATGTCCCCACGGCACCGGTTTGCGGTTTTGCAAACCGTCTGAAAAACCGGCCACAAACTTTTACATGGGGCCTCTATGGAAAACCCGTGCAGCCGGCCGCCCGAAAACCATTCTACATGTTCATTCTTCCGTCCGGTTTTCGGACGGAATATGAACAAGTGAATGGGAAGGTCGAGGGCTTTTCTCCACTCATCATGGAGAAAAGCCATCCTCCTGCGGCCACGTGCACGTCATAAAAACCGGACAAATACTGGTCGGATAAACCGACCCATATATGTCCTGTGCCACGGGGACACGCCTTTAAGGTTCTCGGAAATAGGTTTACAAATTGGACAAAAGTCACCAACAGTTATGTTTCCATGATAATAAGATCTCTAATTCTAAAGTTGTTCGTACTGGTTCAGTTATTAAAGTCAGCCAAAAAAGTCAAGCATTGAAAAAGTTGGTTATTGAAGGATGTCACTTTAAAAAGCCAGCATCTTTGATAGGATAGCTAACAAAATTATTGGAATGGCCAAAAGTCAAGATGTGTGGTCACATAAGTTAGTATTAGTGTCTCACTTCAAGCCAAATAACATATTTGGCCCTCCAACTAAGGTTTCAAGTGCGGTAAGTTCTGATGCTTAAAGGGAACCTGTCAGGTGAAATTTGCTGCCCTATCTGAGAGCAGGATATAATAATGGGATAAAAGAGGAGCTTTACAATATAGAAGTTTTAATTTGGAGCAGGATTTCCAGTTAAAAGAAAATACTACTAGGACGCCTTAAAGGGGTGTTGCCACCATAGACTTTGATGGCTAAATCGATATGATATTGCTTACCGGTTAAACTCTGAAGCCACGAGCATACTTTTTTTGCATCACCTTGATATCCCCTGCCTGGTGGTGTGCTGAATATATATATATATATATATATATATATATATATATATATATATATATATATATATATATATATATATATATATATATATATATATTCATTCTTCCTTTTTTTCTGTTATTTATATCGAGAGGATATGCCATCAAAGCCTGATATGTGCTGGACCCACCTCTGGAATGGTCTCCCAAATGTTTGGGCTCAGAATGGAGAGTGGAGAGCGGGTTGCGCTTGTGCACAACTCTCACTTATGTTCTATGGGCGATCTGAGTACAGCAGAGCGCAATGTGGGACCCGCACTTATCAGACTTTGATGGCAAATTCTATAGATATGCCATTGAAGTCTATGGTGGGAACACCCCTTTCAGAGACAGTGCATGTCCTGCATACTCCAACCACATACAGTGATTGACAGTTTGCTCTGTACACCCACTAATACAGGAAAGCTGTCAATTACTGCATGTGGGTGGAGTAAATTGTACTTTCACTGTCTGTTTATGCTTTTTCACTACTTTTTAGTCAGAAAATCAGCATCAAACTCATATAAACCTATATATATATATATATATATATATATATATATATATATATATATATATATATATATATAATATATATATATCACAGAGCTCAGCTTCTCTCCCTCTGTCATCTCCTGCTCTCAAATTGGGTAGCATAAACCACTTGTCAGATTCCCTGTAATGGGAAATTTCCATTTCTTACTTTCTGTGTTGCTAGCCACACAAAATGGAGAGGTGGTCTCACTTGCCTCTCTTTGTTCATTTCTGTAGGAGTTGCAAATATAGCCAAGCAGTTCCAGGGAAGAGAGCCACATATGGGAGAAAGCCACATACACCCAACCACTTCTCTGCTCTCTGCGGCTGCCGCCAATGACCTTACTGCGTCCTTGAAGTTAAGTGTTAAGATGAACCCTCTATTGACATTGACTGGGATACTTCTTACTATCTAAAGGAGAAACTTGCAGGTAACTTGGGAAAATTAGAAGTTAAAGACTAGTGGTTGGAAGAAGCAATGTGGGATTTACGATTTTTTTTAATTTTTTTTTGTTCCCCCATTTTCCCCATTTTGGCCAGTGGATATATCAGGTGGACTTTGTCTATTAGCGCAATAGTGACCTTAGTAATAGCCAAGAAGGACTAAAGGATGTTCAAATTTCTGTTAATTTCAGTTTATTAGATGTTTTTCCTTATTTTTTGATTCACAGTTTAAAAATTGTAAGACAAGGACATTTCTCAAACTTCTATCATACAAAGATGTATGTATTCATGTGATGTCAATTAGATACTATTAGGAATGTATGACATATTCTTTGTAAATTTGTCTTGCAAATAAAAATTGTTTAAGAGACATTGACTGGGATACCTCTTCCTCACCTGCACAACAAACTCATAAAGAACGTTCCATGCTTTCAGTTCTCTGTTATTTTCACTCTGTGTTTGCAGTCAGTGAGTCAGTGAATTATTGTTTTTATTCAGAGTAAATGCAATGTTCACTCAATTTATGGTTTTCAGATAATATTGCCGTGATAGAATTTTTGAATTTTGAAATGAACATAAATAATGTATAGCTAATGACAAACTTCTGTCAAAAATGTTGCTTTAGATGAAGACTTTGTTCACATTTGTGTGTTTGTCCAGTATGTTGCTCATTTGCTGTTGATGCAGAATGATATTCTATGGTGGTATTAAATCACATAATATTCTTATGCAGCAGGTGAATATGCACTTAGTTTAGGCACTGTTCTGAAATTATGGTATTTAACCTGGTGTTTGGATGGTGGTCTGAACAGGCTAGCATATATGTGGCCTCAATGTTATACAACAAAGTCTATGCTATTGGTCATTTTAAGTATGGTATTAGGAAATTTGTTAAACTCAGGTCAGAGAATTCCTGTCTAACACCAACCAGGTTTTCCATTGTGGGTAGGATTGCACGTGGCTGACATCTGCTGTATTCCTATGATATACAGTCTGTGGACAGTGCTTGCAGTACCTATAGACCGTATATAGCCAAATGTTAGAGTATTTAGTCACTTACACATTACCTATGATTTGATGTTCAAATAAGGTTTATACACTGGACATAGATAGCAAAAATCTAATCCTTAAAAGTGTCATTTCAGATACAGTGGGTGGTGGAGACAGTTTCCATATCTTTATATGTTAGGTTGGTAATAACTCTACTCCACCTCTTAAAGGGGCATCTGCTTTCTTACAAAGAAATATGGATACAATACTTCAATAGGGGAAATGAACACTCAAAGGGTACACATTGCAAGGGCACCATTGGCATTGGTTGAGGCTATCCAAAACAGAAAATATAACAAAGTTTTTTTTTTTTTTAAGAACTGTGTCAATGAACATGAATAGAGTTATGGCTAATAGAATTGTTATCAGCTACCACAACTAGAATCCTATGTGGTCAGTCTGACTAGCACTATGGCTATTGCAGGAGTCTTGTCAGAATATGTTGTGGCAACCATTTTGGAAGACATACAGCTTTTTTTAAAACAAACAAATAGTGGAATATAAAATAGTCTTAACATGTTGCAGGTAAGGGCTACTCATTATCCATTTTAGAAAATGATGGCATATTGCTAACATGTATCATCAGTATATGATAAGTGGGGATCCGACCTCTGGGACCACGATAATTCCGTGCATAGAAAAAAGGGCACAGCAGTGGTTTAGAACAGCACCCTTTTCTAAATGATCCTTTTAGACAGTAGCTGTGTCGGTGATGTGCAGAGAAAATTTAGACAGATACATCATGCTAAAGTAGCACTTTGCCCCCTTCATTAATAAAATCCTCATACGGTGCGTTCTACACATCCTTTAAAGCAACATGTCACTTCTTGGTGCACAAATGTCTTTTACATGCGTTATTTTACAACAAAGATTCAATAAAGATTCCAAAAATATAAACAACTGTGTAAAGTTTACTAAAGCAAAATTTGTGCATTTTTTGATGCATAACCACACCAAAAACTGACAAAAAAAAGGCATGTAATTTATGCACATTTTTCTCTTGAAAACTGCACATAGTTTTCAGCATCCTTTTTACACCATATGAGGTTAGAATCCCTTTAGTAAAATCCCAGTTATCAGCTGGTCATAACTTTTTCCAGCCAAGGTCATTAAGATTTGTGCTATTTGCAGCAACTCTAGTGGTGTACCCCACCTATGATGTATGTCCTGATGAGCCAAAGCCATAAACAGGTGATTTGATCATTACTTTGAATAGGAAATATTAAACTATATTTTCCAAGTAACTTACCCTATTATTCACTCTTTGCGTTATTACATTGAAGAACAAAGACATGGGTAAAGCAGTCATGGCCGAGAAGCTCCAGATGGTCACAATTCCTACTGTCACCACTTTAACATTACAGCTGGTGGCCTGGGACACCTTCATGATACAGATCATCCTCTCCAAGCT
Organism: Phyllomedusa bahiana; assembly: GCA_025379985.1. Lineage (NCBI taxonomy): Eukaryota > Metazoa > Chordata > Amphibia > Anura > Hylidae > Phyllomedusa > Phyllomedusa bahiana. Next base: position 15,901 of record JAODAL010011565.1, read on the forward strand.
CACCGCAGATAGGGAGATCAGGATAACGCAACCACTAAGGCAGATAACGTAAAACAGCAGATGACAGAAGAAATCACCCAAAATCCAAACCTCCGTCCAGCGGATGATTAAGATGAGCGGTATCATGCTGATGAACAGCAAGTCCGAACAAAAAAGGTTCAGCACAAAGCAGTTGGCAGTCACCAGTTTCTTCTTTCTGACTAACAAGACAATGGCACAAATATTTACAAAGCATGAAAACATGAACACCACGGATAGGAGTAAGGTCTCCAACACTTTCATTGCCAAGGTCCTGTCGAACTCGGAGTAAAAATTAAAATATGTGAAGTTGCACTTTTCTTCAGATTGACAAGATACAATCATGTAGCTCATTGTAGAAATGTGGTTACAAACCCACAATCAGAAATGAAGAACGTGAAGTGTGACTTCATCCAGGGGTGGTCAGGAGGCCTCACATTTGACCGTTCTCCTATGTCCAGCTGGCATCACTGAGGGTTAATGTTGCAGGGAAGGCTCTGGGGTGATGAGCTGCAGCTCAGTGTGGCTTTCTATAGTCTTGCAGTGTAGACAGTCGTTCCCTCTGTGATTTGAAACAAGGAAGTTACACATTCTTGTAAATATCCACCCATCTAAAACAAAGATGAAGGTGTCGTGGTTTTACGATGCCTGCTCTTGTATTAAAAAATAATAACTCTTTTCATTGTCTTCTGTTACGCGCAATATTTGCTCAGTGTAAAATGCTCGTAAAATTGCTTGTTCTTGTAAAGATAGAGATACTGTGTTTCCTGTTCTGATACGGTATCTACATCTGTCTACTGCTATATGAAGCCACAGCAGCTGAAGTTCTTTCTTTCAGATAAAGATTTTGACAAAGGTCTAGAGTTCCCAAAGAAAGAAAAGAACATTAAATTAGTCCAAAATGGCCGTTACAATATAAATTAACCCCTCACCGACACAACTTTGAGTTTGGTAATGGCTTGTGCAATCATTGATTTTAGTTTTCAATCATTGTATAAGGTTCACTCCCTTAATAGCCAGGTTAAAGCATTTTTCCACCTTTGAACATGATTTTATTATTAACAAATAATTCCTTTAAGTTAAACAACTTTGCAAATACATGGTCTTACTCATTTATTTATTTATATAGTGATTTATTTCAGATTAACCTATTAATATAGGTAGAAAGAGATTATTTACTGTAAGAGCAGTGAGACTGTGGAACTCTCTGCCAGAGGAACTTGTCATGGTGAAGTCACTGAAGGGTCTAGATGCATTTCTAGAGTTTAATAATATAGACTTCTCTAAAAATAAAGGGAACACTTAACCAACACAATGTAACTCCAAGTCAATCACACTTCTGTGAAATCAAAGTTTCCAGTTATGAATCAACACTGATTGTGATCAATTTATCCAGCTGTTGTGCAAATGGAACAGACAACAGGTAGAAATGATAGGCAATTAGCAAGACAACCCCTATAATGCAGTGGTTCTGCAGGTGGTGACCACAGACCATTTCTCTGTTCTCATCCTTTTTGGCTGTTGTTTTGGTCACTTTTGCATTTTGTATTTCTCTCACTACTAGAGGTAGCATGAGGCGGTTTCAACAACCCACAGAAATTGTTCAGGTAGTGCAATTCATCCAGGATGGCACATCAATGCCAGCTGTGGCAAGAAGGTTAGCTGTGTCTGTCAGTAGTGTCCAGAGCATGGAGCAGATACCAGGGGACAGGCCAGTACAACAGGAGATGTACAGGGGGGCCATTGGAGGGCAACAACCAGGCAGCAGGACCTCTACCTCCTCATTTGTGCAAGGAGGAACAGGAGGAGCAGTGCCAGAGCCCTGCAAAATGACCCCCAGCAGATATTGTCCTTGGTGGGATTTGAACCCAAGAACATTGCTGTGGAAGGCAACAGTGCTAACCACTGAGCCATTTTCATGCTCATCCTTTATCAGATTCTAGAGGTGTATTAAATATTTCATAGACTTTCCTACTAGCCCAGTGTGTACCAAGCTTGTTTTGGGGTTTTGTCTATTGGGAAGTGTCCTCTTTATACCAAGACCTGTGGAGCAAGCCACTATAGAAAAAACTAACTATCCCACAGCAGTTAGAAGTGCCTAATTTTAACAAGTATACCAAAAGTATTGTAAATTCAGTTCTGGCTATAACTAATTCAGGAGAAGTACAAGGTGGATGAAGAAATGTACTGTCTATAGCAGGGGTCTTAAATGCTGGGCGCCCCCCTACAGGTTGAGGGTAAAAACCGCTGCTGCATCAGACATCTTGCCATTAAAGCCAGCCTCACTGCAATGTAGTTGTTCACCAGTTAATTGAATAACCCAAGAGAACAATGCCGAAATGAAGCTTATTACGATTTGGTTGAGCCGCAGCCAATAAGTAGTAGGCTTGATATTTGCTATTTGACTTCTTCCTCAGTAGGATCTGCTGTTTAAGTTAGTTGCTTATGCAACCGTTTCAGCTGCATAGAGGCCTCTTAGAGTGGTGGCCAAAAATACTTTTAACGTAGATGTATTCACTGCGGGCTGGGCTTTGAGGTGGGAAGGAGTCTTAGGAAGAGAGATCTGCCTTTTAGATGCAAAGATTCATCAGCCTACAAAAAGACAGATAAGTGATGCGAGTGACAGGTGTTTCTAGTATTTATAGCGACTGTGGCAAGATCGAGAGCAGATGGGTAAGAGGACCTTTTTTGTGAGACAAGTGCAGGTTGTGTATATACCGTAAATGTTCAAGATGGGTATACCCCTTACTGACTTATAACATACAATGATGTCATTATGTCAGTAAGGTAGTATGGAGTGGGCTACCTCGCAGAGTCTGCACCATTCTCGGAGGGAGCTGGCTGTTAATTACAGCTAACATCCACCACTAGTGGCGGTAATCAGATAACTCTGATCCTGGCCATTCAACCAATCAGATGCCATGATGTAAATGCAGCCACAGCATCTAATTAATTTAAACATGGCATTGTATTCCAGTGGCTCCCAATTTTATGCCCGCCACCTACCCCCACTGTGACAGGATCGGAAGGTGCCAACTGGCCGTCATGGCTGCCATCTTAGACTCCTATTACACCCTGCCTAAAGCAGTGTGTAATAAGAGTCACATTGGAATGCTATTCTGCAATACAAGGGTATTGCAGAGTAACGTACAAGCAATCATAGCCCCTAGTGATCACATACCGTAGAGGAACTTAAAGGAGTTTTATCGTTTGAGCTGTTCGGGCTGTTCAGCTAATTTTCTCAGATTGAGTTTGAAATCCAGGGGCGTGTCTCTCCTGTCAGCAGGCGTGTCTCTCCTACCAGGAGGCGTGTCTCCCCTCACTGAAGAACTGTGACATCATAATTTTGTTTGACGCAGGGGATGCAGAAGGTTGTCTGGATATAGCCTCTGCATGCTTATGTCTGCAGCCTTGAGGCTCCAAACTCCAGCAAGCACCTGTCATATGTCTTAGTTTACACACAAATGACACTGAAAGCCAGCAGCTGTTACTTCTAGTGGTGTTCACCCAAATTGTACTGACAACAGGCAGAGATCTTTACTCAACTACAAATGTCAGCTTCAAGTAAAGATCTCTGCTTGCTGTCAGTGACATGTGAGTGAAAACAATGGGGGTAGAAGCAATCAGCTTTGAGAGAAGACCCTGCTCAGCTTGTAACTAACTTGGGCTGGTGGTGCAGTGGTAGAGTATTGCTTTTACAACGAAGGGGTTTGGAGTTCTAGTCCCTCACAGAGTATATTTTTTTCCCCCCCTAAATTCTACACATATGTAGAGAGACCTAAAATATATATGTCAATCTCTATAATGATATATATAATGATATATATACACATACATAGCTCCCCTATATCATGTCTCATCCCCCAGAGTATATGCATTGAATCACATATGTTGGAAGTGCTTGGTGTGACTGCGAGGATAGGACACTATATAGGGGAGCTTTGTGTGTGTATATGAATAAAATTATAGATGTCTACACATATATTTTCTTATCTTTACATATGTGTACAATTTATAAAAGAAAAAAAAAACTACTGATGGGGCTTGAACTCCTAACCTCTCTCTTGGAGAGTGGATCTGCTAAACACTGCACTATACAAGCAGCTTATACAGACACAGTGTTGAATCCTTATGTTATACACTACAGATGATGACATCATAAGAAGGCGGGGATTGCATTAGATCAGAGGAACAGAACCCCCTCTTTTCCAAGTAGCAGCTTAAGGACTGGATCTGTGAGGAGGTGAATCAACCTCTTGGCAAAAGCCCCTTAAACAGCCAGTAATTGCCCAGATCATTCACCTAGAGCTGGGAGATGTATATAGAGCCAGCAGACCTTGGTTTCGCTATTGATTTTAACAACTCAGAGGGGAGTAAACACAGAGTGTGCAGGCAGCCAATCACAGCGCAGGGGCGTGGCCAGGGCGGTTCTTGTCTAGGGGCGTATCCCAACAGGCTGAATGAAATGTCAGCCAGCCAATCACAGTGCAGGTGGCGTGTCTAGGGGGACGGGAAACGACCAGGGGGCGTGTCCGACCAGCAACAGCAGAAATAGAACACAGATTTACAGAGAAGCTCATATCTGCTAAACCAAGTGACTGAGGTAATGCAACCCAATTACAAAAGTGCTTATTGTTACTGTCCCCATAATCTGAGACATGATCTTTGTAACGATAAAACCCCTTTAAAGGAGTATCCCCGTTTCACTGATTAGCTTTAAACATGTAGGCAAAAAGTAAATAAAAGACTGTTACTAAATACATTGCTTTTCTAATTTTGCTTCTCTTCAAATATAGGAGAATATCGTATCGCCTGTGTTTGTACACAAGCTTCCCTGGCTTCCAGCCACCTCCCTCTACTTTTACAGGCAGCAGCAGTGGCTGGAATGGTGACTTCACTCCCTGACATGTTCCTTATCTAAAAGACACGAGCTTGTTTGCATTACTTTCTCACAAGCTTTAACTCTTGAGCTCTGTAGCCCTGTGCACTAGCTAGCCTCTAATAGTCATATCACTATATCAAGCAGGAACAGCAAAGCCAATATGCCAATCACTACTGTAGATCCACCCAGAGCCTGACCAAGAAGCGTGAGTCTGAAGCGATCTGCGGCTTTGTAAAACAGCATGGCGAGATAACTCCTTTATAGTCATTCAGTACTTCTCTAAATGGCTGAGGAGTGGACCCCAAGAATGGTGGGCCCAGGGTACTCCAGTCCAACACTGTCCAGAGACAGGACAACAGAAAGGCCTTTTAATCTCTTAGATGCTGCAAAATAAAAAGTGATCAAAAGGTTCGATGTATCAAAAATATGGGACCAATAATAACTACACTTCAGATCGCAAACCACTCCCCCTCCCTCCAGTCCATAGATTTAAAAAAATTAAATACATGTGTTGATCTCCAAAAAAGGCATTTCAAATGGAAAAAAGTTTGTTTTTTTAAACAAATTTTATTGCACAGAAGTTTATTTTTAAAAAAATATGGTGCAATCCACCCTCCCCCAAGTTTCCCACTACATTGTATGGTAATTTGAATGGTTCCATTATAAAGTTAATTTTGTCCCGCAAAAAAAATGAGTTCTAATGCGGGATCAGGTTATGCAAAAAACAAAAGTGGAAGGCTTATGAATCACAGTGTAGAAATAAATGAAAAAAAAGAGACAAACCAAAGTTAAAATTACGGCGGTGGTAATAAGTGGCTTAAAAACATATATTAGTCACCCTTGTTTGCTTTTTTCTTTTAGGTGAAAACAAGGTTTCAGTGCACAACAAAAATTTCAACAAGTGGGCGGTTTGGGATGCTTTATTTTCTCTCACAGCTACATATGCAACTCCATGTAAATCCAGTTTCTGGTTTTTGGTCACTCGGACTCACTTTCATTGATCCATAGGTTACCTGCGGAATAAAGTTTCACTGACCTTTTCTTACCGCAAGCCCCGTTTTGCTTCGAAAACCAACATTGTGTTTAAGTTGTAGAATGTTGGCCTACACCTTTTTTTATTTCATGAAAAAAATCAAGAGGTATGTAGAAACATGTCATTATTAAAGTTCCAAAATGTTCTTTTGGTCTTATTCCCCAAATAAAAACTAGCATCTACAAAGGTTCGCAAAGGTTCACTGTTTGTTTTACAGTGGGTTAGAAATTAAAGTAAAAAAAAAATTCAACCCTAATCTTTTAGACCACCACTCGTATTGGGGACCTCCAAAAAATTAACTAACAACTAGAAAATTATTAAACAGCGGATTTACTGTGCCAAATTTACAACAATTTTTTATTTCACAGAAATTAGATTAAGAAATACAATCAATAGTTCCTGCAAGCGTTTTTAGAAAACCTTAGTCCTATGTTAGTAACAGGAAACTCAATAGAAGAGATATGATTCGGTATCATACTTAAATTTTTTTTAGGGACCCTTACGTCTTTAAAGTAATGCTACCCCACTATTTCAATAACAACAAGGAAATTGAGGAACTTAATTCCCATAGCTTCCCAAACCTTTTCTACCCAACATCACCATAATTCTATTACGGGTAATTTGTCCACAAATGGTTTTCAGAGGGTTTAAAAGGTTTGAAAATTTCCGACTGTCAACCTCCCCATAGACTTCAATAGAAAATCCAAACTAGTCTACACAGCTTGGATTTTCTGACTGTCGGATTTCAAATCCGTCCAAAAAACACTTAAAACACGCACATTCTTCCGCCTTTTTTTCGGATGGGAGATGTACTGTTCAATGGTTAAGGGGGATGGCCGAATCCGCAAACCGCAGATAGAACAATCCCCCAAAACCAGTCAAAAGACGATAAAATACCGGACAATTATTCCTGTCCATAAGGATGAAAATTTTATTACTTCAATGGCGACGTCACCCCCCCCCCCCCCCCCACCCCATTGACTTTATACGTCAACAGGGGGGTTGGCGTCTAACTGAACAGAAGTTTAAAATGCCCATGCAGAGTTTCCAGCTGCTCACTAATTGTGAAGCTACAACATTGTGAATCACAGAAAAATAGTAGAATTACCAAGTGTGAAAAAAATTAGAGCATTCAAACCCGAATGTACTAATAAAAATTAGCCCAGTCAAGAAGGTAGGTAAAAAACCTGGACAGAAACTGGCTAAAGGGATAGTTGGGCATTATTATATGTGTAGCCTTCTACTACACAACATAAGTATGAATAATGCTTTGTTGATGGTTTCCAGGTGGCAATCAGAGGGTTTTTCTGTATGCTGCACAACAAATAACTTGCTCAACAATGGCTGATGGCCAATGTTAGTTATAGGTGGTGCTTTACTTTAAAATCTGCCTCACATTGCAAATATTGCACCACGTCATTTGAAATAAGCAGCTTTCTAACAGTGTTTAATATGAGGCACCGACATCTACTTTCATCACTAGGGAATCCATACTATACCCACAGGAATAAAGTACCACTGACCTTATTCCCGTACCGCAACAGCCCCATGTTTTTCTCGTGACACATTGTGTTTTAAGTTTGTAAGAAATGTTGGTCCATACATCCTTGTTTATTTGTGAAAAATATCAATATGTTGTGAAAATGTAGAAAAATTGTCATTTTCAAAGTTCAAAAATGTCTGCGTGTTAGATCGTTATTCCACACAAAATAGTTTATAACTAGCATCTACCATGGGTTGGCAAAGGTCTTTATTTTTTTTTACATAAGGGGGCTTAGAAATGTAGAAGTAATTTTTCACATTTTCATGAAAATTTCCAACATAGATTTTTTAGGGACCAGTCCAGTTCTGACCTGGCTGTATGTGAGGTACCTCCAGAAATGATTCCAACTAAGCAACTAGACCCCTTAAATTATTTGAAACAGCGTTTAAGAAGTTTACTGTGTTTCACAGAAAGTTCACTTTTTTTTTTTGCAGATTTTCAATTTTTATCCATTATTCACAGGAACACGGTAGATGTGACCAGGGAAATACAAATCAATATCGATTCCTCCAATTCTGCCGTTTTTAGAGATAACCAATATGTGGCCAGAGTGCTCTATTTGGCTCAACCACAAGCCTCAAAGTAAGAAGAGCACCTACTGGACTTTGGGGTCTCATTTACATTACAATTTTCTTTAGGCGCCATTACAGGTCTTAATAAATACAACTAAAAAGACCCCATATGGTAAACTACACCCCATGAGGAATATATCAAGGGGTATAATGAGTATATTGGCCAAACAGCTGTTTACCAAAATTTTTTTGCGTTACGGTGTGATAAATTTTTTCCAAAATTTGCAATTCTAGCAGAAAATATTTCATTTTTCAAGGAATCCTGGGGGAAAAAAAGCACCCCAAAATTTGTTACGCAATTTCTTCCAAGTTCGGCAATACCCTACGTGTGAGTGTAAACTGCTGTTTGGGCGCATGGCAGGGTGTACAAGGGAGGGAACGTTACTTAACTTTTGGAACGCAGATTTTGGTGGGTGCCATGTCGCATTTGCAAAGCCCTCAAAGTTCCAGCAGAAGTAAACCCCATCTTGGATTCAACACCGTTCAGTAATCTCATCTAGGAGTGTATTGAGCACACAGGTTTTCCATAGTTTTCATTTTAGCACTGGGCCATGAAAATGGGGAGGGGGAAGAGGAACACAGTTCCGCCATTGTTTTTTGGGCTTCATTTTTACAGTGTTCGCTGGGCGGTATAAATGACAGGATAACTTTAATATGTGGTTGGTACAATTCTAATATAAATTTTATATAGTTTTTTTTTTTAGATTACTACTTTTACACAATAGAAATGTGTTTATAAAAAAATTGTGGTTTTAGGTCTTCATAGTCAGATAGCCGTAACTTTTTTATTTTTCTGTATATAGAACCGATTAAGGGCTTGTTTTTTGCGGGACGAGTTGCCATTTTTATTGGTTCCATTGTGGGGTTCATATGGCGCTTTGATCACTTTTTAGCAAGTTGTTTGGGAGGCGGGATGAACAAAATACAGCAATCATGGTAGTATCTTATATTTTTTTTACAGCAGTCGCCATGCGGTATAAATGACATGCTAGCTTTACTCAGCAGGTCGGTACGACTACAGCGATACCCAATTTGTATTTTTTTGTTTTACTGCTTTTACACAATAAAAACACTTTTCTTCAAAATGGAAAACACATTTGTGCATCGCCATAGTCCGAGAGCCATAGCTTTATTTTTCTGTGAACATAGTTGTGTAGCGGCTTGTTTTTTGCAGGATGAGTATAGTGTTTCTTTCTATCTTTTGGGAGGACAAGACTTTTTGATCGCTTTTAAATCCATTTTTTGAAGGCAAGGTGAAGAAAACACTGCAATCCTAGAAATTATTTTTATTTTTAATAGTGCTCACTGCGCAGTATACATGACTCTGTGGGTTGATATGATTACCCAATCAATATATAGTTTTTTTTATATTGAAGCACTTTGAAAAAGTGTTCTTATTGTGTAAAACAGCATTTATGCATCGCTATCTTCTGATAGCCATAACTATTTTTCTGTATACAGAGCTGTGTAAGGGCTTTTTTTGTGAGATGAATTGACCTTTTTATTGGTACCACATTGGCGTTTTGACCCTTTTTTTATTCCATTTTATGTGCTGAGGGATGAACGAAAATCACAATTATGACTTTTTAAAACATTTTTACGGAATATATCATGTGGGTTAAATAGCGCAACAGATTTAGGGTACGTTCCACGCGACTTTCTCCCAGAGTATAGCAGTGCATGCTCTGTGCCGCTATACGCCAGGTGTTCTAGAAGTATTCGCTGGCCAGCGCTTACTTCTAAAATGCTCTGGCCCGGCCCCCATTCACTTCTTTCTCCCGGCGTGTATTGTACGCCGGGGAAAATGGCAGATATTCATAGCTAACAGCCAGGACCTACAGCTATGTCCAGTGTCAGGAAGGGGTTAAAAGTAGCTGCAATACTGTAATTCATACTAGCATGGAAGTACAATTCCATATATCAACCAAGTGAACCTCTCAGGTTGTTTACGCTTTCCTATCTGAGAGCATGATGTGGTAGAGGAAGAGAAGCGGAGTTAGTTTTATATGATTTGATAGAGACAGTGAAAGTCCTGCTTACCCCGCCCACATACAGTGATTAACAGATTTCCCTGCAACAGTGTGTGCACAGAGCAAACTGTCAATCACTGTAAGTGGGCGGGGTAAGCAGTACTTTCAGTTTCTCTTTTTAGATTTTTTTTTTTTTACTCCGAAACAAAGCATTAAATCGTCTAAACCTATATACTATAGAGCTCAACTTCTCGGATTTCATCATATCCTGCTCTAAGATAGGGCAGCATAACTCATCTGACAGATTTACGTTCTAGCATTAAGCATTTCTGATTCACTGACGCTTTGATATTTCCACAATTAAACAATGAGGTGATTCTTGCATTATCTGTAAAATCTAGAGGACCTGTTAAAAATAACCAACAGTTAATTACCTAATAACTAATATAAATTCTAAGCTGTCAATATATTTTCATCAGAAATAAGAGAATAGAAATTCACAGTGCAAAGTTTGAAGAAAAGATGCCCCAGAATTGTTACATGGGAAATATAAGTGTGTACCGAACCATACCCGACAAGAAAGCCGACTGATCCCCTTTAAGTGGGTTGTCCAAAACAAATAGGTCCAGTCACCAAATCAACCACCACATCGATATCTTGTTACATAACTTTTATTATATTACATTTCTCATAGTTCAATAGACCAAATGTTACTGGCACCAAGTTTGAAATATAGAATGAAAAGTAAAAAATTAACACACGGCAAAAATATGATTAAAATAATAAGAAAATAAAAAGTGCAAAGTTATAAGTTAAGCAGTTTATTTTATATGTCTCACTCTCTTCAAGACTAATAATTCTAGGGGGCAGCAAGACAAAATTCAGTGCATGTGAGTAGATGTTTGTTCTTTAGAGTCCGGCAATTATAGGATATGCTTTAGTAATTCGTCGAGTGCAAAATACCGGCCAGACCGTATTTATGTCAGTTTAGTTAACCCCAGCATTGCCAGGGCAGGTCAACCAGTGTAGACTGTACATGTATTCATTCAATCCAGCACAACACTTAGGCATTAAAATGAATAGATTGAATGCCCAACCCGGACTGGATAGTCTCAGCAGTACAGTATGTGGTTAGCAACTTATGAAAACAAAATGACCTATTGTAAGACTTTCACAACTGCAGGTTTTGCAGGCATAAACACATACATAAAAGAAAAAAAAAAAAATCACAATCGTATAAAAAGACGGGGAGTGTAGACGCGGCAAAACCTCTTTTCCACATGTTGGTAGTTAGTCATACTGGCTGTAACAGTAGAACTTCAGCTGGTGCAGAAATCTATGTGTGCAAGAAGCTCCCGATGCTGGCTGGTAGGGTACACGACTCGACATCTGGGACACTCGAGGAAGCTCTCATCTAAAAGATTTTTATGCTTTGGAGACGGCTGATCCTCTCGCAAGCTCAACTTGTCACTGAATTCAGAAGCAAAGTTGCAGGATGAGTCAACGACATATATGTCCCTTTTCTGTCAGTAAGAGATGGAAAACCAGTATCAGAATAATGCTATGCGAAGTGACCTTGTTTAATTTTCTACCTTTTATACGGATTACGTCAGCCCACAAAATGGCTGCCTTAACAGCAAACAAGAGTAGAACGTTTGAGGCCATAGAAGTTGAAATAAATTTCTTATCTGTAACAACATTTTATTAAATTAGTGGCAGATATACTACAAATGATCAATTAGTTCTATGAATTCACACATACAGATTCTAAGTACACTGCCCCAAGGCTTTTAGAATGTCTTCAGATGTCTACATAAGGAAATATTGACAGAAACGTTATAAAGCATGTGTCAAAATCAAGGCCCACAGGCTGCCAATGTCATTTCATGTGCCAAACAGCTTAGATGGACAAGGTCTGGGCACACACAGACCAGCCATCCACTTTCCCCAAAGGACAGAGCCAGTGTTTGGCAAAGGTGGTTGTTCCAGAACTGGGGGTGAGTACCATCTTGGATTCAGAGTTCAGGCATGCACCTTCACACCACTCTGTTCAGAAACTCACAGGTGGAGGCACAGCTCCTAGCCATGCACCTTCGCTAACCTTCAAGCTAGGAAGCGCTGTGTTAAAGAAGTGGAAGAGAGCTGGCTACTATACTACTATAAAGGAAATTTTGGTCTTTTACTGACCACATGATGAACAACGGCACTTTAAGGGAAACTATAATGCTGATGTGGCCCTTGGTGAAAATGAGTTTAATACCAGTCTTATAAAGGGTCTATGTAAAATTCTTTACAGGGACTGCAGTAAAATAAGAAAATTACCAGTATTCCCTTCTACAGCTGCCGCTGTTCCAGCAACACCAGAGCTCCAGTGGATCCCCCAAGAGTTACGTCACATACACTGCTCATGTAACTGATTAGCCATCACTGGCCTCAGAAGTCACATACCATACATGCAGAGAGGGACCACTGAAGCCACAGAATGGCTGCACATGACAGCAGCGCTAGGGGATGCATGGGAACATTAGAGCAGTGGCAGCTATAGAAGTGAGTGCAGGTTATTTTTGTACTATTTTACAGGAGTTTTTTTTGCCTGTATGGAGCTTTGTTAAAATGTTGGATAACCCATTTAAGATATCTTAGAATGTGTACATTGATGACCAACTAGCACTTAAATACTCTAAAGCATTTGGACTTCTCTGAGAAACTCCTAAAAACCAATAAAACAAAATCTCAGCTATCTACCACCCGGGGTATGTACCATTCTGATGTAGGAAAGGACAAAAAACAAAAACCTTACCAGTATACACTTCATGTACTCAAGTAACACCCCTGGACTTACCGCAGGCTCCAACTTTGTGATCTGTTCCCTGGTTTTTTTTCAGTTCTTTCAGTACTTTACTCAGTTGTTGTTGTACATTTTGTTGGTCAATCTTCCCATTTTCTAAATCAGAGGTGCACTTCTGTATCTGAGAACACAAAGGCAATATTAACTACTTTTTTTTGGGACTACTGTGTTTATCTACCCTTATAAACTACTGATAAATTGTGGGATGGTCAATCTTTAGACGAAGATAATACTGAAATGAGTAGATAAGCAAAACATTCAGTAACTAAGGTTATGGTTACACAGTACAGATTTCGGGTCTGAGTTTCGGCAGATTCAGTATTTAGAATCTGCCGAAAATCCGACTGTACCCAGTGCTGTGTAGCCCTCAAGAGAAAATCTGTGCTGTAGTCTACATACCGTGTTTCCCCGATAGTAAGACACCCCCGATAGTAAGACGTAGCGGTGTCTTAGGGAGGTCGCCTAATGTAAGACGTACCCCGAAAGTAAGACGTAGCGCGGCCTGATGACGTCACCGCCTGTGCCGGGATGAGCGCGCGGGAGGCCAGAGCAGCGAGGAGGCGGCGCGGGAGGCCGGAGCAGCGAGGAGGCGGCGCGGGAGGCCGGAGCAGCGAGGAGGCGGCGCGGGAGGCCGGAGCAGCGAGGAGGCGGCGCGGGAGGCCGGAGCAGCGAGGAGGCGGCGCGGGAGGCCGGAGCAGCGAGGAGGCGGCGCGGGAGGCCGGACAGCGAGGAGGCGGCGCGGGAGGCCGGAGCGGCGAGGGAGGCGGCGCGGGAGGCCGGAGCAGCGAGGAGGCGGCGCGGGAGGCCGGAGCAGCGAGGAGGCGGCGTGGGAGGCCGGTGCAGCGCGGAGGCGGCGTGGGCGGCCGGCGGAGCGCGGCGGCGGCGCGGCGCGGGAGGCCGGAGCAGCGAGGAGGCGGCGTGGGAGGCCGGAGCAGCGAGGAGGCGGCGCGGGAGGCCAGAGCAGCGAGGAGGCGGCGCGGGAGGCCAGAGCAGCGAGGAGGCGGCGCGGGAGGCCAGAGCAGCGAGGAGGCGGCGCGGGAGGGGCCAGAGCAGCGAGGAGGCGGGCGGGAGGCCAGAAACAGCGAGGAGGCGGCGCGGGAGGCCCAGAGCAGCTAGGAGGCGGCCGCGGAGGCCAGAGCAGCGAGGAGGCGCGCGGGAGGCCATAGCAGCCGAAGGAGGCGGCGCGGGAGACGGAGCAGCGGGAGCCAGGTAAGTGTTTTTCTGCCTACAACTGGCCCTATACCTGCCTACAGCCGGCCCTATACCTGCCTAAACCTGCCCAATACCTGCCTACAGCCGGCCCTATACCTGCCTACAGCCGGCCCTATACCTGCCTACAGCCGGCCCTATACCCGCCTACAGCCGGCCCTATTCCTGCCTACAGCCGGCCCTATACCTGCCTACAGCCGGCCCTATACCTGCCTACAGCCGGCCCTATACCTGCCTACAGCCGGCCCTATACCTGCCTACAGCCGGCCCTATACCTGCCTACAGCCGGCCCTATACCTGCCTACAGCCGGCCCTATACCTGCCTACAGCCGACCCTATACCTGCCTACAGCCGACCCTATACCTGCCTACAGCCGACCCTATACCTGCCTACAGCCGACCCTATACCTGCCTACAGCCGACCCTATAACCCGTTACCCTACAGCTGGCCCTATACCTGCCCTATATAAGACATACCCCGAAAGTAAGACATACTGGGACTTTTGGGGGTAAAAAGAATGTAAGACGCTGTCTTACTATCGGGGAAACACGGTAGCATGGATTTTTTACTGATGAGTTCCAAAAACTAAAAGCGTCTAGTGGAATATAGAACATGTTGTATATTCCACCGGGCCGCTGTCGGATCCCCGAAGCCCCAATGTACTGGGCCACCAGGAGTCTGAAAAACGACCACCGTTTTTTTTTTTTTTTTTTTTTAGCAAAAAATACGCATAAAAATGGTGGTGCGGCGCAGTACAGCAATGCGAAAATGCCATCGGATTTTGGACGGCATTTTCACATTGCTGTGTGGACTAAGAGGATTTTTAGGGATGGAGGACCATTTTGGTAAAATATACCTATAAATTAGTGACTCTTGAAGAGTCAGCAGGACAAGTCCTCCAGGAAGGGGACATCCTTCTGGTCTACGTAGAACAGTGGTGAGCACAGCCACACACAGTGGGATACAAAAGGGAGCCATTATACTAAACATTAAACTGTATACACACAGGAAGGGAGAGCTTTTCATGGGTCACAGAAGGCACGGAGAAAAAAAATAAATGTAATTTAAATAAGCAGGAAGGAATTAAAAACACATGCCCGATTGGTGGCCCCTACCTGGTGGATTTACTCCATTCAGTATGTTGATAATCTGCTGCTATGCACCAGATCAGTTTAAGACAGGATTGCCGATTTTCTCTCAGTGAATATAAAATGTACCCAAATAGGGCAGAAGAGTTTAACAAAATTCAGTGGGTTTAGCCTAAAGTGGAATATGTAGGACACTGTTCCTCCCATGTATCATCAAAATCCTTACAGGCTATACAAAACCAAACCTTTCCTAACACCTACAAGCGGTATTCCGATATACAAAACTTGACTCATATTGAAAGTGTATGTTTCCAACTAATATTCTTTAATGTATAGTGGTTAAATATTTTCAGTAGTTTCATACACAATCTCTCACCTATTACTGGCTCAAAATTTAATATTTATAGCCTGATGGCAAGGGATACAACCTGTAGTCCAGAGTCAGCTTGCTGGTCAGGTAGCCTCTTGATGAGGCATCGATTCAGGCATGAAACGCGTCGAGTTTTACGGTTTTATTAAATTGTTTTAATCACTTTTACACATTTCACGAATGTGTTAATTCCTAAAGCTTCAGCCGTCACGAGTGATGAGGCAAACCTTTTTCTACAGTATCGTTGTATACCCCCACACATTCTTTGTGCTTCACAATCCAGCCAATGGCAGCCAGAATATGTCCACAAATCATACCCATGCTATCAGGGTTGTGCCTCTTGTGTGCACAACACCCACAGGTGAGTAGTTAAGCTCACGTTCATAAATCTGTCCTTTCTTATACGGGTTACACAAGGAGAGTACTGGTCTGGGTTTTGTCTTTTTTACTTCACCTTCCAAGTGCTGGAACAGAGCTATGTACCCGTAAAGCAGGGGATAGTCATGTGGGAGACTCAGTAGTGAGGCAATACAATACGAGATGTACAGGAAGGTGGGGACTTGCGCTTCAACAGCCAGGAGAACATAGGGAGGTCAGTCTGCAATAGATGTCAGCAATACATAATGGAAATTACCCATATGGACGGCTGCTGAAGTGGAAGACATTGGAAACAGCAGTCTGAGAAAATGTGTCTGAAGACTGAAATTCCTCATTAAAGCAAATGAGAAGTTTCCTGGATCTTATTTGCTACTGAAGGCAATGGGCCTCGATTATGCCTATCTTGTCTTTTTCCTAAAGGATTTGCTAAAGGGAAATACATTCTCCAAACATGTAGTCTTTTGTAATGATTTCCTGAATAGTATACAAGCTTTGTTAAAGGAGTTGTCTCCCCACAGGGTTTCAAAGAATGCATGAAAGAAATTCTCTGTCACTTCCTGGTTCAGACTAATTTGCATAAGCTCAGTGCTTGTACAGCTATGTTGTGCTTTCAGATGCTAATTAGATTAGATTAGCTTCTCAAACTACTTGAAGGACTTCTTATCTGATCCCCAAAACAAAAGCCCTAATTACAGAGCTGTTTACTTGAGATAAATCAAGCTTTTTACTGTCTGGCAGCACAGGACACTGACTGACACTGCAGACCTGTGTGATGACTCACTCTCTGTTATCTCATTGAACAAACAGCCCAGGGAGATTTGTTTACAGGTCAGTTACTGAGGGAACTGAAATAGCCATGGAGGTAATAAATTCACTTGTATCTCTTTAGGGAAAACAGAGGAACAATGCAATATATTTGGAAAATGTCTTTATTTTGTGTTCCCTACAATTTGAAAGCTATTCTTTGTAGCGAGACAACCCCTTTAAGAGCTTCTGTTCTAGCATTACCAGATTTTTCTTTTGCCGAGAAACATTCCCCTGCAACTGGGGCTCTTGCTCAACATTTCAGTGGCAGCAACAGACCAGAGGGTTACTACAGCTATCCACTGCACACAGACAAAAGCCCTTCCAGGAAGTCTTAACTCCGAACTAATATATGAAGTACAGATGCAGTATTAGGTTAAGGGGGGATGGGGCGGCATTACTTGCTGCCCAGGTACTCATGCGGCATGTAACAACTGTTAGATATTTTGGGTAATTTCATGTCCCCAAAAAGTGGTCATAAAGTTGCACGTACCACAAAATGGTACCGCAAAAAATGGGCCCTTACTCAGGTCTATTCACAGGGGAGGGGGGGGTGGGGAGGATATTGGTCACAGAAAATGGCACCCCAAAGCAAATGAAAAAAAAAAAAAGAAAAAAAATTTAGAAGCTTAATCACTAAATCAAACTCTAAAATATGGTATTTCTGGAATCTTAGTGACCAGCAGAATACAGATAACCTGCCATTTCTACTGAACAGTGAACTCTATAAAAACAAAACATCTACATTTTCTCTACAAATATTTTTTGGGGTTTCCCAAAACACTCTATGGTATCATTTTCCTGCAAAAAACAAGCCCTCGTGTCTATGAAGATGAAAAAATAAAAGTAACGTGACGTAAACACAAAAATCCCCACCCCTGGAAGACGTTAAAGCAGTAGCAGCTACTGGTCCAAAAGACAGGTGAACGAATCTTTGGTAATCCATTAACTCTTATCTGCCCACGAGATACTTATTTTGTTAAATATTTTTATTCAAAGATGCCCTGATATTACAAAACAAAGAAAAATACCCCAAAAGAGAAAAGTCCAATCCCCCTCCCCCCAAGTTACAGCAGGGCATCAAGTACACTGATACAGAAGTGCAAGAATAGAAATAAAGGAACCATATTTCTGACAGGCAATATCACAACACATCTCATCTAAGACACATCATTAGTACAAAATATACATAAATCGGGACAAATGATTCCAAGTAACATATACAGAGAGGTACAAAAAAGAAGTAGTACATAGATTAGGAGAAGATTAGCAAATGCCTTACCTATAGTGGACCAAGTCCTTAGACACCAGCCCAGATTCATCTATGCACGAGTTAGATACTTTATTTAGTGGTGCATATACAGACATTTCTCAGCACAAAGACTAATGCAATATTATCCAACCAGCAGAGTGGGTGTATGTGAGGGACCACAGAGCAAAGACAGCCCTCCCATAAACGAAGTGGAAGGGGCTGTTTCAGGCTATTTGGTTTCCTTCACACTGCGGTTTTTCTATTGCAGTCCTGCACTACAGTCAAACTGTCTTTATTCACAGCAATTCCTTTCAACTTCCTAAATTGCTTAGAAAGATATTGCAAGTGAGTAATCCAGTATTGTGTTTGAAGTTTTGAGGACTGTAAACACAATAATTGTTAATTCACTTGGAAAACCTTTTGAAACAATTTAGGAATTTGAAAGGAGCTTGCTGTGAATAAAGACAGTTTGACTGCAGTGCAGGACTGTAATAGAAAAACCGCACCAAACACCACAAAACCACATCGCGTGAAAGCACCCTTTCTTCTGCAACACTCAAAATTGAAACAATTAACATCTCCTGTCATACTCCTCATTGCAAAGAGACCAAACCGCCTGCAGAGTTGATCCTGAGGACCATTTTTCAACTAGCTGTACATACAGCTGTCCAGGCCAGTATAAATTTTTTGGTTGCCATGTCCGATTTTCGTTACTTTCATTACCTTTATTACTTCTTTTGTTAGTTTTAAGTTATTTCAGTGAGCATTGAGAGGTTTTCTTTAACAGAAGGTTACCAACATTTTTGCCCAAGTGTGTATATGTTAATGTTGTATAATTGTAATATATATAATTATAATATAATCCTAAATATCATCATGTAAACCTTCATCTGAAATTCAGTATGTCACTTCTCTATTTAAAGCAAGTTCGGTTTTTCCGCAAGAGAGGTTCTAAAATCTCACGGGGGGGGGGGGGGGGGAGATAACGCTCGTCCTTGTCATCTGTGACATGTCTTCTAGCAGGTCACCCTTACCTTGCTTTTATGTCAGAATCACCAGAAGGCCCCACTTACATCACATTTTAAGGCTCCATTGATGGCATCCACTGCTATACCATGAAAAAGGTTTGCCCTATTGTAAACTATTTAAAAAACACAGAATCTACAGCATGACGCAGCCAGAAAAACTGGCCATAATTATATACGAAGGTATAAAAATGTGTGCATAGACAATGACGAAGTTTGTCCAGCAAATGTGCTATGGCTCTACAAAAGTATTACCCGATTCTTCGTATGTGTATTCTGCCATCATATATTAAAAGGATTCTCAACTTCCTAAGAAAATGTAAGGGGCCCTACTAGAATAAAAAAAAAAGTCTCACCTTCCTGCAGTCCCAGCGCTACACTTCTCCGGTCTTCTATTTAGACTTTGCTACTCCCAAATGGGGACGTCACTGCTGCAGCCGCCGATTGGCCTCAGCGGTCACGTGCCACTCATTTACATCACCGCTCTGCTCTCAATGGCGATGCAACTAGAGGCTCATGACCAGTGCAGTGGTGACGTCCCCTTGCACATTGAAAAAAAGACGACCAGAGAGATACCGGTGGCCAGAGAAAGGCAAGGATTGTTTTTTTGTTGTGTTTTTTTTTTTTTTTTTAATGGAGCACCAGGAGCTGCCTATGAGATTTCCTTAAGTAGTGCACCACACCTTTAACCGGCACAATCAGAAACAGCTTTGGAGTTGCTTTCTTAGAAGTTTAGAGAGTAGTATTGGAAAAACAAATAGTACCTGATTAGAAAGATCCCAGTTTTTCTTCTTTTCCTCTTCATACTTCTCACGATACAAATCAAGTTCATCCTTTATCCTCTGCATCTTCTCCTTGAACCGTCTCCTCTCATCCTCCCGCTGCCCCTTCTCAACTCCCCGTAAAGATCTTAAGGTGGTGGATACATTTTCAAGCTCTATTTTTTTCTCCTCATAAGCCAGTCTCATTGCAGAAAGCTCAGAATTTAACTGGGATGTTATCTGTTTTTCCCCTTCAAGGTCTTTTTTTGCAGCGAGCAAAAGCCGGTCATAGTATTTTTGTTTATCTTCCATTGCTAAAAACAATAGTTGACAATAAGAACAATAAGTGTATATATAGTAAGGACTGAGGACATAGTAATATTTAATAAAATGGTAACTGCATTGTATGTTGGGTTTGCAGTCTGCAAATTAACACTAGGACTAGTGATCCCTTCCAAGCAGGGATTTAGCCAGGTGAACAGCCTGGTCTAGCATAGGCCTATTAAATAGGTATTGTGATTTAGACATACTAGTACATGTAGCCTTAGTCTCCTAATAGATATAGTTGGGAAAATAAATATTTGATACACTGGTGACTTTACAAATTTTAATACCTACAAGCAATGGCGGTGTGTCAATTTTTATTATAGATAAACTTCAACTGAGAGACCGAGTCTAAAACAAAAACCAGAAAATCACATTGTTTGATTCTTAAATAATTAGTTTGCATTTTATTGCATGGAATAAGTATTTGATACAATAGAAAAGGAGAACTTAATATTTGGTACATAAACCTTTGTTTGCAATTAAAGAGGTCAGATGTTTCCTGTAGTTCTTGACCAAGCTTGCACACACTGCAGCAGGGATAGTGGCTCACTCTTCCATGTAGAGCTTCTCCAGATTCTTCAAGTTTTAGGGCTGTCCCTGGGCTAAATTGAGTTTCTGCTCCCTCCAACAATTTTCGATTGGATTCAGGTCTAAAGAATGGCTAAGCCATTCCAGGACCTTGAAATGCTTCTTGCGGAGTCACTCCTTAGTTATACTGGCTGTGCGATTCGGGTCACTGTCGTGCTGGAAGACCCAGCCATGACTCGTCTTACTTAGGTTTGTGGCCAAAATCTTGTGATAAATGGCCCCATACATCCTCCCTTCAGTAGAGGACAGTCATCCTGTTCCCTTTGCAGAAAAGCATCCCCAGAGTATGATGTTTCCACCCCAATGATTCACGGTTGGGATGGTGTTCCTGGGGTTGTACTCTATACTTCTTACTCCAAACAAGGCAAGTGGAGTTGATACCAAAAAGTTTTAGTTTGGTCTCATCTGACCTTCTCCCATGCCTCTCCTGGATCATTCAGATGGTCATTGGTGAACCTCAGATGGGTCTGGACATGTGCTGGTGTGAGCAGGGGGAACATGCGTTCCCTTCAGAATTCAAATCCATGATGGCGTAGTGTCACTAACAGTAATCTTGGAGACCGTGGTCCCAGCTCTATTCAGGTCATTGATTAGGTCCTCCCATGTAGTTTTGGGCTGATTCCTGACCTTTCACAGAATAATTCTTACTCCAAGAGCCAAGATCTTGCATGGAGCCCAACACCTAGGAAGATTTACAGTCATCTTGTGTTTTTTCCATTTTTTAATAATTGCGACAACAGTTGCTGCCTTCTCACCGAACTGCTTGCCTATTGTCATGTAGCCCATCCCGGCCTTGTGCAGGTCTACAATTTTGTCCCTGGTGTCCTTAGATAGCTCTTTAGTCCTGGCCATGGTGGAGAGGTTGGAGTGTGATCGAGTGTGTTGACAGGTGTCTTTTATACAGGTTATAAGTTCAAACGAGTACAAGTAATACAGGTAATGAGTGCAGAGTAGGAGGGCTTCTTAAAGGGATTGTCTCACTACATGGATTACTTTTTATGTTAGATGCAAAAACAAGTCACTTTGCAATATGTGTCCATTAGCAGTATCCTACCTATCCCTAGATATCCCCTCTTGTATGGGATGCATCAGCTCCTCTGGTCATTATAGCTACAGACCTGTTCGATCTCTCCTAATAGGTTTCCAGCGCTGGTCACTATAGCTACCGACCTGGTATCCTCAGCAGCTCCTCACTGCAGGCCTGTAGAAGTCAGTAAACCGCCCCTAAATTCAAAAATGAAACTGAAAAAACAGCACTGAGGTAGGACGAATCGATGTAGTTAGACAACCTCTTTACAGAAAAGCTAACAGGTCTGAGAGAGCCAGAATTCTTGCTGGTTTGTAGATAATCAAATACTTATGCAATAAAATGCAAATTAATTTTCTAAAAATCATACAATGTGATTTTCTGGTTTTTATTTTAGATTCTGTCTCTCACAGTTGAAGTGTACCTACAATACAAATTACAGACCTCTCCATCCTTCGTATTCGGGAAAACCAGAAAAATCACCAGTATATCAAATACTTATTTTCCCCACTGTAGGTAGGGAATTGTCAAACATTTCAGACAGGATTAATGCTTCAAGGGACAGAACCCAAGTTATATACCATATATGCTTGAGTAGAAGCTGGGTTTTTCAGCACAAAAAAAATAAAAGCCTTCCTCGGCTTATACTCGAGTCACTATCTGCATCTGGGCGCTGCCATGTCTCGGGCGCTGGCAGCGATCTCTTCAGCTGTATGCGACTCCTGAGAGTGCATACAGCTGAAGACTCTATTGCAGAGCAGGGAGCGCTCCCTGCTCCACAAAAGGACTCCGGAAGACCACAAGCAGATTGGTGGCTTTCCAGAGTATCCGGCACAGGCAGCAAGCTTGTCATCACGCCGCCTGTGCCAGAAGACGGAGCGCATCAGAGCAGCTTGGAAAGGTGAGTACTTGTGGGTTTTTTTTGGTTTTTTTTTTTTATAAAAACCCCTGCCTATGGGGGATATATACCTGACTTTGGAGGACATACACCTGCCATTGGGGACATTAAACTGCGTATACCTGCATATTTTATTGGTATCCATTTTTATTTTTGAAATTTACCAGTAGCCGCTGCATTTTAGGCTTATACTCGAGTCAATAAGTTTTCCCAGTTTTTTGTGGCCAAATTAGGTGCCTCGGCTTATATTCGTATCGGCTTCTACTCTAGTATATACGGTACTTAAAATATATGGTGTAGAGGGTGTCAGAGTAGAGTGCAAGTAGAAAGAAGAAGCAAAATATAAAGGACTTCACCAGCCTACCATCTGAGTTACTCTCTTTTGCCTGTTGAGTCTGCTTGGCGTTGGCCACTTGATGCTCCAGATCAGCTATACGAGCCATCAAGCCTTGCACATAAGCCTCTCTTTGCTGGTCATAAACCAGCCACTGCCGGTTCTTTTCCAGGGCCTTTATAACAGGAAGACAGAAATTTCAATCACTTATTAATTATTTTTATACTACAGACACTACTGTTCAAACAAGGATTTTACAGACACAAGTGGTAAAAGCAGCTATTACAAAATATAGATAATGCAAAGTGCCACCGTTGGGACCTCCGGATCAACATCTAAAAATTTAAAAGGTTTTTTTTTTTTTTGGGGTGGGGGGGGGGTGGGAGGAGGAGACACTGGTATTGATGACCCATCCTTCAGATAAAAAATATCAGATGTTTACAGTAACTGTGGCCCCGCATCCCCTATATTATTTACCAGAGACAGTACTGTACATTTTGTAGTGGTAGTGCTTGACATTGCTGCTCAGTTCAATTTACTTTACTTGTACAAAACTGTACTGAGCAGTATCTTTACCTGCCTACCTGTTATTAGTGAACTTAAAAAAAAAAAAAACTTCACATTTTTCAATTAAGCTTTACTAATTTTGATTAAGGGAAAAAGCAGAACCATCAAAATGTACAAAATGTGTTTTTGTAAATGGAAGTCAAAGCAGAGATCATCCGTATGTCACAGTTATGGCAATGGCAGTCACATCTGGTACATAGCATTACCTACCGGCCAGTCAAAAGACTAGTTGTTTCTGTAATGTATGGGCGTTAGGATCTGTCATTATAGAATGGCCCTTGGTCCACAGAGTCTATGAGAGTTAACTTGGCATTTTGTCATAGGCTACCACGAAAAAGGTACCCTGACATACTATGGTGGAGTTAGCCGGCGCACACAGAATAATAGAGAAAATTGTTTTTTTGGACTATATTTTCACTATTTCCCAATAGTATATATATTATGTACTAGACACAAAAGAATGGTAGCCCGCAACAATTTTTTGGGTACAGAAGGTAAAAAAGGCTAAGCGAATCAGCTGTCGAATCCAATAGAACCAGTTTTTTTTTATCCTCATACATATGTTCAACCTCTGGTTGGTGGGAGATTCTATAGCAGTGATCATATTTAGCTTCTCTGTAACTAGCCTAGACATTACAAAGACAAAGGGCGGGAAAGCTAATCTTCAGAAAACCAAAGCTACAGGTGCTGTGAAGAGTGAAAACAATTGCTCATCTGTAAACAAAACCATATCTTGTTACAGATAATTCGTTTGCTGGGAGTGAGCTCTCCAGACCATGGTGACACCACTTCCTGCTCTCTGCTCTAATCAGCAAAAGACTAATGTATTTGGAAAAGTCTACAATTATCTGTCCCTACATGCTGAAAACTAAGCTTTGTAGTGAGAAAACCCCTTTAATGCCATCTTCAGCCGGGATACAGCGCTGTGTAACCCCAGAATTATACTCTGCATGGACGGAGGTACTTTTCCCTAAAAGTATTTCCAAGTTCTAGAGGAGTACATCTGTATGTATGACAGCACAGAGGCCACCCTGCTTCTTCGATTTATATGCACAGAGCTCAACCCTAATACAGTAAAAACTTTATTTTTCCATCATGTCAGTATCTGTGGGATGAGCATGTACTACAATCAAAGAAAATAGCATGGTATCAAAGTTCTCCAATTATCTACCCATTAGAGAGAACAGATTAAGCAGACAACAGCTGGAGAGCTTATCACGAGCTTTTATATCATAGGGAGTATAAACACAACAGTGACACAATGTCTATGGTAATTCAGCTTTGTAATGAGATCACATGCTGAATAGTAATATCCGATTATGGGTGCTACTCAGTTTAGTGTTGATATAAAGCATCTGTTGTGTGCATGGAGAAATTGGAGCCTTAAATGGACAGGTTGTCGCTAATGGATTCTGGGAGAATGCAATATAATTGCCCCATTATAGAAAATGCCCCTGACATTGTGTAAATGCGATTACACAAGGGTGCAGATGATAGGTTTCAAACCAGATAATTCACTTTAATGATGACAAATACAAAAGGTATTGTACGACTGTATACATCCCCAAGCATACCTTTGAACATTCACACCAAAGGAAAAATTGGCTCGGCACATTTTTGCGTTAAAGGGGTTTTGCCACGATGTAATGTTGAATTGGGATCCGTCAAAATGGGTATTTAATCACTTTTCTAAATATATGTGATTACAAAAAGTGAAGACTCAGAGCTACAGCATTTCTCAATCCCCCTTAGTTACATGAAAACTTGCATTAGACAAGAGCTAAAACACTTCTTATCTGATGACAGGGAAAATGAATGCGCTTCAAGGGGCTGGGGAGAAAGTGCAGTGTATGAGCCTGTGTCTTGCTGTATAGAGAATCCACTGTTGTAAAGTTATTTGAGTTAAGTTTTGAGACGCTCCCTTATTCCTCACTCTCTGCTCACCCCCTCTCTATCTCCCCTGCAGCCTTCATGACTCAGCATGCTTTGTTTATATTCTACTTTGTGCTGATAAGGAGGTAAGTAACTCACATCCTAGCAAAACCCCTTTAAGCTAATGCAAGTACTAACCTAGAAATCATGGACTAATGGGCATCCAACCAAAACATGCTGGAAAAAATTGATAATCATCTTATTTAATGGAGTTCATGGACACGTCACAAGTTTTGAGTGGAACAGGCCCGGATCTTGACCACCACCAATCACTACGAGGGCAGAGGCAAAAGCACTGAGCTGAGAGGTGTGCCCCTTCTTTAGAATTGATTTTGCTCAGAGAAATGACCTAGCAGTGTACTGGAATAGTTTCCCAAGGAGAACCAAGTTAAAAAAAAACTAAGGGGCCCAGCACCGTTAGAGGTTTACAAGAGTATGCCACTTTTGCATACAAAATAATGTATACACACACTTTAAAGGGATTGTCTCACTACACCGATTCATCTCACCTCAGTCCTGTTTTCTTGGTTTCATTTTGAATTCAGTGGCATGTTTACTGGCTTCTACTAGGCTGCAGTAGAATCCAGGTCTATAACCATAGTAACTAAGGCTGGCAGCCTATCATGAGAGAGTTAACAGGTCTGTAACTATAGTGATCTGAGGAGCTGATGCAGCCCATACAAGAGAGGATATCTAGGAATAGGTAAGACACTGTTAATGGACATATATTTCAAAAACAAGTCACTTTGCAAGATCTTTAACATTAAAAGCAATCCTTGTAGCAAGACAAACACTAAGGGTATTTTCACCTGTGTCCCCCAATGAATCGGACGAGAAAAGGATTTTACGGTAAGTAAAAAAAACAAAAAACGATTTTCTCGGCAATTGCATTGGGGGACACAGCACCTAGGGATGTCCAACAGCAGTCCCAGAGGGTGGGAGACAAAAACAGTAAACTAAAGAAACCCACTAGCAGCGGTGGGCCTAAGCACACTGCTGCCTGAAGTACCTTACCGCCGAGGCTTGCGTCAGCCGGCGCCAAGGTATGGATTTGGTAGAACTTAGAAAAAGTATGAACCGAAGCCCAAGTGGCAGCTTTGCACACCTGTAAAGCTGAAGCTTGATGCCGAACCGCACAGGAGGCACCAACTGCTCGTGCAGAATGAGCAGTGACCCGGAACAGAAGAGACTCGCCTCTCGTCCCATAGGATTCAGAAATTGTGGGTGGAATGTAGCTGGCAACAGCGGCCTTAGAGGCCGCCAGGTCCCTGCGCAAACCCTCTGGAATGATAAAAAGGGCATCAGATCGTCTAAAGGGTTCAGGGGCCAAGAGGTAGATCTGAACGGCCCTGACAACATCTTAATGTAACGCCTGCTCTCAGGGATGAGCGGGGGGAGGGGCAAAACTGTCCTTATTGATATGAAACGAAGAAACCATATTAGGGAGAAACGAAGGAACAGGACGTAAAACAACCTTGTTCTTATGGAGCACCAAGAAAGGGGATTTACATGATAAGGTCGCCAGTTCAGACACTCGACAGATGGAAGTAAGGCTATGTTCCCATGGCAGTAATTGCGGGACGTATTTCGCCCCGCAATTACGCCGTATGTACAGGGGCGGGAGCGGGGCGGGCAGCCTGCCGACCCATAGACATGCATTATTCTCGGCGCATATACGCCGTGAATAATTGACACGTCACTTCTCTCACGCTCGGCGTATTGTCCGAGAAGGGAGTGGAGAACTAATCCAGAGATCTCTATGAGAACTGTTGATTACCGTAATGACTTGGACATATCTCGCCCCGTATTGAGCGCAGTACGGTGCAAAATACTGGGGCGAGATGTATCCCATTTTAAGCCGTGTGAACATAGCCTAATGCCCACCAGGAAGGCCACCTTCCATGAAAGTAAACGTATGGAAAAATCCCATAGTGGTTCAAAAGGTGAAGACTACATGGCCTTCAAAATAAGATTTAAATCCCACAGTTCCGTCCCACCGCTGGGACAAAATGTGCAAACCCTTGCAAAAAGGTTTTAAGTTGCGAGTGGGAGGCCAGCTTGCGAGAGATCTGATCTCTCAGGAGGAAAGGCTGAGCCCAAGCTCCAGGCCTGACTGCAAGACAAGAATGGCTGGTACCCCCTAAGACTTAGGCACTTGAGGAAGAAGAGGCCAGGGTGGAAAGAGGTAGATCAGAGCAAACTGACTCCATGGTAGGACCAGCGCGTCCACTGCGAGAGCCAGGGGATCCCTGGCCCTGGATACATAACTCGGGAATAGATGATTGAGGCTAGATGCAAACAGATCGATCTCTGGCATGCCCCATTTATGGCAAAGGAGGTGAAAAACCTCTGGCAGAAGAGCCTACTCCCCGGAATCGACCATAGCTCGACTGAGATGATCGGACAACCAGTTTTCCACCCCTGAAATGAAGATCGCTGACCAGGCCGGTACTGAGCGCTCTGCTCAGCAAAGGATCCTTGCAGCTTCCAGAAAAGCTGCTCGGCTTCCGGTGCCTCCCTGATGATTCTGATAGGCCACTGCCGTGGTGATGTCTGACTGAATCTGAATTGGGTGACCCCGAACAAGAGGGGACCAATGTGAAAGTGCTAGGAAAATGGCTCGGAGTTCCAGAACATTGATCTGATTACTGGATTGACTGGATTACCTGAGGGACTAGAGACCCTGAGTCGTCCCCACCCCGATGCACTAGCATCTGTGATGATGATCAGCCACTTTGGGGGCAGAAACGACTTCCCTTGCTGTAACACAGGGGAGACTAGCCACTAGCCAAGATCTATTCAGACCTGGGGTGGCAGCCAAATCACTGTGTCCAGGGACCTTGAAGACCCATTACATCAAGACAAGATTGCCCGCTGCAGAGGGCGAGAATGAAACTGCGCGAAAGTCACAGCCTCGAAGGCAGCCACATCCTGCCAAGAATCCACATGCAAGTGCGAAGAGTATATAAGGTGTGTTTCCGAAGCAGAGAAACGCCTGACCATAATCACTGCATCTTCCCTGGTGGAAGAAACACTTTGGCCACCCGAGTGTCGAGAATCATCCCCAGAAATTCCATCCTTTGCAATGGGATCAGACAGGACTTGTCGAAGTTGACTACCCAACCAAAGCACGCCAAGATGTCCAGGGTGATCCTGATGCTGTCCAGGCAGGTGCATCGTTACTGAGCCTTCACTAGAAGGACGTCCAGTTAGGGAATAATGGTAATGCCACTGATGCAAAAGATCGCCATTATGGGAACCAGGACCTTTGTGAAGACCTTTGGTTCAGTTGCAAGGCCGAACGGCAGAGCTCTGAACTTAAAATGCTGTGAACCTACTGCGAGACGCAGGAACCACTGGTGGGCCTTGGAATTGGGGCCGTGCAGATAAGCGTCCTTGATATCTATAGTGGAAAGAAACTCGCTCTGCTGCAGAGCGGCCACCACCGACCGGAGCGAAAACCGCACATACCGGTTGAGCTCCTTTAGGTCCAACACTGGCCTTACTGAGCCATCTTTCTTGGGGAGCAAAAAAAGATTTGAATAAAAACCTTGAAAATGCTGTGACTCGTGGGATGTTATAATCACCCCTTAAAAAAGGAGGGCGCGGATTGCCTGAAAAAAATGCTGACGCCTGAGCCGGAAAGGCGTTCGGGGAAGACGGAAGAAACCGTGTAGGGTGAACTGAATCATGTATCCTGAAGTGACGACTTCACGAACCCAGGCGTTGTCGACCTGAAACTGCCAGATCTCCTGAAACTGGAGGAAACGGCTCCCCACCCGAGACAGCAAGCCTTCAGATCAAGTGCGACTTGGCAGAAGGACCTTTGGGCATTGTGAGACCGCCAGGATGATGCTGGTCTGGCTGAGAGGTGCTTGGCCTGGGGCGGGGAATTTTCCCTGCCGCTGGTCTGTAAGAAAAGCTCTGAAAGGGTTGAAACTGGGCAAGCTTTTTGATTGAATGCGCCAGCTGACTGAGGGAGGAGAGTACTACGACCCCGTGGCCTCTGAAATTATCTCGTACAAACACCTCCCAAAAAGCTTGTCACAGAACGGAAGAGCAACCAGCAACTTCTTGGAGGCTGAATCTGCCAAGATTTTAACCACAGAGAGCAGCGAGCGGCCACTGCATTGGCTGATGCTCTAGCCGATAAACGGGCTGACTCGAGAAGTCTCACACAGGAACTTGTGGCGCCCCCGAGCTGGGAAGCAAGATTCAACAACTCCTCTGTAGAGCGTCCAGCCAACAGTCCTTGCTGCACCTGTTTTGACCAGACCATGCAGGCTTTACTGACCCAAGAAGAAGCAAATGCAGGCCCGTCCCGGCCGCCTTTAATGCGGCTTTATGAAAAGCGTCAAGACACCGGTCCGTACTATCACCAAGAACTGCTGCGTCTGAGATGGGGATGGCCGTGGACTTCATGAGATGGGTGACTGGGGCGTCCACTGATGAGACCCCCGAGCGCTTTGTCACTGATTCCTCAGGAAAAGGACAAAGAGTATTAAGCCATCTGGTAGGAAACAAACGTCTGTCAGGATGTTTCCACTGCCTGGCAACCAGTTCCGCAAACTCTGGGTGTGTAGGGAACACCAAACGTTGCTGTGTTTAAAGGAGACCTCCTCATGAGAGGCTGAGACATCCTCATCTCTAATATGACGGGAGTCTCTAACGGCCCAGATAAGGGCTTGGACCACTGCTGAAATTCCATCATCTCTGTCTGACTCAGAGTCAGAATCAGAGGAGTCCAAACTTAAAAAAAACGAGCGCTCTAACCCTCTTACGCAAACTGTCTGTACGGGCTGCGTCGGGAGCTGGGAGGTGCTAGGCTGGGCAGCAAGCAGAGACTGCATATTCTCTATGGCCAAAACCATATCCTGGGACAGTCTGGACAGGTCACCCACTGCTAGCGAGAGAGCAGTAGCCCATTCCGGGGTCACCGACTCCTGACAAGAGGGTTCGGGCCCAGCGGCGGTCAGCACAGGAGCTACGCAAAGGGCACTGGACTGGCCGCAAGTCGCAACGGGCGCAAGTGAAATAAGTCGCCACTGCTTTGGGCGCGGACAGCTTTAACCCCTCATCGTTGGAAAGGGACATGCCTGCAAGCTGTGCAGAGCAGGGATAGAAGGCCCAAAGAAGGCCAAATTACCACCCCAAGATGCTGTGTCCTCCACGGAAGCCAGGAGATGTGCAGAAAGCAGCCAGGATGCCAAACACCGTAAAATGGTCATTAGGCTCTGCCCCAACACAAGCCCCAGTTGCTGAGATCCTGCCCCATACTGGGAGGGGCCTGGAAGCATGTGGGGAAGGAGAAGGGCGCCGCCTAGGCCTCCAAACGCTGGTGACTAAGTTTGAAATCACGGTCGCAGCCCGTACGATCGGAATGGCCCCAGAACACTGCAGAGCAGGTAAGGAGTGCCCGCAGCCCCTGGAGGAAACCATTCTACCCCCTAGCAGACAATGCCATGCCCGGATGTGCGGTACCGCAGTGGAAACGCCGCAGTACCGCATGGTTGCCCAACAGCTGGCAAAGCAGGCCAAACATGTCCTGCTGCAGATTGTCGGCTACGGCCCAGCAGGGGAGCGCGCTCCCGCCCTTGCAAGGTCCCCTGGGGATACCACTGCTGGGGGGGCCGTAGGAAAACGGAATTCCCGAGGCCCTCCAACTCCAAGAAGAAATGGAAAAACCCCCCGACTACCTCCAAGCAGAGGAAGTCAGGGTACTCACCTATTTGAAGTCTTCGGGTGTCGCATCATCACGCCTTCGGGACAATGCACCCGAAGGTGAGGCTACCAGAAACCCAAACTGCAGGCGACCAATGTCGACATTTCGGCGGCGCAAGGGACGATTATCCAGCAAAAAGTCTGCCTGGGTTCCTAACACCCTCAGGGGGGACAACATCACGGTGAAAATACGCGCTGATGACCCCCCTGATAGGCGAGAGCCAGGGGCTTGTTCACCTTCCAATAGGTGAGAGCCAGCGGCTCGATCACGCTCCAAAAAGATGACAGCCAGGCGCTCAATCATCTTTCAACGGGTGAAAGCCAGGGGTTCAATCACCACCTGCAAACAAACAGAAAATAAACTCAGAGTTTGTTATGGATACTAGGCTGAAAACTGATCAGCCTAGCGTCAGCAGGAGAAATATAGTCCATCTGGGCAGGCACAACACATTTAGTCCGCCTAGTGTCAGCCTCCTAGGGCAAGGGCCTCTACCCAAGGTGCTGTGTCCCCATACGATATTGGCAAGAAACCCCATTTAAAACTATAGGGTGAGTTTCTCCTGCACAAAAAGTGCATCCAAACACGCACCACACTTTGGGTAAGTCTTACGCAGCGCTTTTCAATCCGGTTTTCGTATTTAAAAATGGATTGAAAAACGCTGTGTGAACATACCCTAAGAGTAACGCCAGTCTTAATACAAATATGGCATCCCTGTGTAATTCTTACCAAAAGATCATGAAAAATACTCAAACCAATTTCGTCTGAGAAAAAACATTCAATTTAAAAAAAAAATTGAAATACCTTTTTAAAAACCTATTTTCTAAATTTATGTGTAAACCTATCCACATAGCATACCTCTTATATACACGCACACATTTTATATCTATATAGACACACACACACACATCTATATATACACACAAATATATATAGACACATATACACACACACCAATCACGAAAAGTTAGGGATACTTGGCTTTTGGTTTAAACGTGTGCAGTTAACAGGGATTTCATGGAGTTCCTGCAAGCGAAGAACCAGTATGCAGTTGTCTCTTAACATACAATATTAATTAGTTCTGGGACATCCACTGTGTGCTGAAGCCCTAACTACGAACAACTGGTAATTGGCTCTGAAACCCCAAAGTATCACAAAAATAATGGAAAATCAAGACTAAAGACCATTAAGCAAATCACTAATCCAGATAAAGTAGGTCCTTACATATTACACCAGTAAGAGCTGCTGGAAATCACTTTCTATATTGTGATAGAAGCTTATTTTTGGTGTAGACCATTGTATGTTGAAAATATTCTATCCCGAGGCCATTGTAACTTAAAGGGGTGTTCCAGGAGTCAAGAATGCTTGTTTGTTCGACAGGGCATGATTAAAAAATAGAAGTTAAGAATCATACTCCTCTCCCAGATGCTCCCGTCCTATTCATCCACACTGTAGTTTTGTATGTTCATCGTTCATGTGACAGTGGCAGCTAATCACAGGCCACAGCGGTCACGGGAGACAGATAAGAATAACTTTGATTTTCCACACTACAATTTATATGAGAAAAAAAAAGCCCTGAAATCTTGCAGTCTTCATACTGAATGCTCACAACAGGCTGATACTTTCTAATCTGTAGAGATAACTTTTTAGATTGGGCTGTGTGCAGTCATCTCATTGTCAGGATTAGAAAGAAGGGCAACGCCTCTGTTATCTGGAGACAGGTAACACCTATGACAACAAGTGAGACAGCTCAACTTACCGGCACAGTGACCTGTGCATGTCACACAACAGGATCAAAATTCTCTCCCACACAAGTCAATAGTTACGATTTTACTTCATTTCCTTTTGTCCAAGTGCCGGCTGCTACAATGCAAAGGTCATCAGCTGTGCTCCTCAGCTCAGAGAAATATAACTGTCCCCATACTCATGTAAAGAAAAATAGAAAATGAATTCCCTTTATGGTCCATGAATAAACTCTACTCACATCTTTCAATTGTGCCTCCAGGATAAGGACATTGTTTGCATCTTCTGTCTTACGTGGGGCCTAAGAAACATGGAGATAAAAATGTAGAAAAGTGCTTGTGAATCAGGACAAGAGAGAACCATCATTTTATTCAATTGGTGTTAACATATGAAGCAAAAGAACCATCAGCAGCAGCAACATAGAACGTGGCCATATATGGTAAAACAGTAAGACTCCTCCAAAATGGAAGATCCCAGTACCTGCACACTTAGATGTGTGAAACATGTGCTTTCTACAGAATAGAGAAGGATGTAGCTTACTGCTCAGATCATATCAGAAATATCCAAGAAGAGTGTAGAAGGGGCTTTCCAAAAACTAAAAAAAGACTAGGAAACGTGATAAAAGTTACTCACTTAGTTCCCGCTTGAATCCTCCCAGCTGGTCTATGTTTATTTGGCTGCAGCACTGATGTGTCCATATACCCACATGCCCTCTGCAGCCAGTCCTTGGCCTCCGCATATTCTAGCACAAAACGTAATGCCAATAATGACTGCGGTGATTGCATGGGCCCATCAGCCCTGCAGCCAAATATACAGAGCAATGGGGGAGAAATAATTTTTATCAGTCTACCTTCCCTCAATTCTTTCCACAACCCGGAAAACCTTTTGTAAAAGGGACACTTCCGTCAGAAAGGAGTATTTTTAAAACGATTATTCCTGAAAAAAAAGCCTTGTTTGGCAGTATTTTTTTTTCTATTTCAGCAGTCCTGTGCAATTAAAATAACATAAGAAATTTGGTCCTTCTCAGGCTGAGCTAGTAAAAAGCAAACGCCAGAATGGCAGGGCAGACTAACTTCACTGTAGTTGCTGCTTAGCTGTATGTAGTCGCATTACAAATAGTATGTAATGACAATGATCGCGCCACTGTTCTCTGGAAAGGCCTAGATAAAGATTAGACTATACTGAAATGATGAGAGCAAAACACGAGAGGATCATGTGTTAAATCTTTTTCTGCACTGGTGGAAGTGAGGTTTTCACACCTATGAGCTTCTGCTGATAACACATCACTTCGGCTCATAGTCTGCCTGGAAGACAGAGATTCTATCTATATTTGCGTAGTGTTTGTCAATATACAAAAAATTACATTTTTACTGATTGAAGTCCCAAAACTTTGGGCTTGCATAAAAAACAGTCACATGTTAAGAGTTTTAGCCCATTCTGATAAGTCAGAAACAACAAAGAGATTGAAAAGCTTTGACCACTTACTAAAACAGCTGGCGAGAAACCTACCCATGATGCCTTCCTAATGCTAGGCATACACAGCCTAGGACAAAAAACTTGTCAAACACCAAAACCTGAGTTGAACCTGAGTATTTTGTCAGTTTTTTTGTCCAAAGGCTATATCTACATAGTACAGGAATACCATCGGATTTTAGCTGGTTTTAGAATTTACAAACTACTGAAAATCCAACGGGGCCGATGGTAAATCCGAAAACCGACCGCATGAAAAATGCGGTCAGATTTCCAATGGTATTTTGTCATAAGCTGTGTAGACCAAGTCTAAAAGGTAGTCATACCCATTAGATGGTTGTTGGCTAAAAGTGAGATAATGGTATGAGAGTTTCCTGACTTTCCCCAGAGGGTAGATGTTGGAGGACAGAAGGATCACTACCCTGTTTCCCCGAAAATAAGACATAGTGCATTTTTAGTTATGAAATTCAGAGTATGGCTGTTTATGCTGATGTTTGTGATGAAATCACTACAGTATATTAATACAGTCATGGCCAAAAGTTTTGAGAATGATACAAATGTTAATTTTTCCAAAGTCTACTGCATCAGGTTTTATAATGGCAATTTGCATATACTCCAGAATGTTATAAAGAGTGATCAGCTTAACAGCAATTAATTGCAAAGTCAATAGTTAATTAGAAAATGAACTTTTTCCCCAAAACACATTTCAACTTCATTGCAGGCCTGCCTTAAAAGGACCAGCTAACATTGTTTCAGTGATTGCTCCATTAACACAGGTGTGGGTGTTGATGAGGACAGGGCTGGAGATCAATCTGTCATGATTAAGTAAGAATCACACCACTGGGCACTTTAAAAGGTGGCTGGTGCTTGGCATCATTGTTTCTCTTCTGTTAACCATGGTTATCTCTAAAGAAACACGTGCAATCATCATTGCACTGCACAAAACTGGCCTAACAGGGAAGAGTATCGCAGCTAGAAAGATTGCGCCTCAGTCAACAATCTATCGCATCATCAAGGAATTCAAGGAGAGAGGTTCCATTGTTGCCAAAAAGGCTCCAGGGCGCCCAAGAAAGACCAGCAAGCGCCAGGACCGTCTCTTAAAAAAGTGTTTCAGCTTCGGAATCGGGCTACCAGCAGTGCAGAGCTTGCTCAGGAATGGCAGCAGCAGGTGTGAGTGCATCTGCATGCACTGTGAAGCGGAGACTCATGGAGCAAGGCTGGTGTCAAGGAGGGCAGCAAAGAAGCCACTTCTCTCCAGAAAAAACATCAGGGACAGACTGATATTCTGCCAAAGGTACAGGGAGTGGACTGCTGAGGACTGGGGTAAAGTCATTTTCTCTGATGAATTCCCCTTTCGAATGTTTGGAACATCTGGTAAACAGCTTGTTCGGAGAAGACAAGGTGAGCGATACCACCAGTCTTGTCTCATGCCAACTGTAAAGCATCCAGAAACCACATTCATGTGTGGGGTTGCTTCTCAGCAAGGGAATCGGCTCTCTAACAGTCTTGCCTAAAAAACACATCCATGAATAAAAGAATGGTACCAGAATGTCCTCCAAGAGCAACTTCTCCCAACTGTCCAAGAGCAGTTTGGTGATCAACAATGCCTTTTCCAGCATGATGGAGCACCTTGCCATAAAGCAAAGGTGATAACTAAATGGCTCAGGGAACAAAACAGAGATTTGGGGTCCATGGCCTGGAAACTCCCCAGATCTTAATCCATTGAGAACTTGTGGTCAATCACAAGAGACGGGTGGACAAACAAAAACCAACAAATTGTGACAAAATGCAAGCAATGATTGTGCAAGAATGGACTGCTATCAGTCAGGATTTGGTCCAGAAGTTGTTGAGAGCATGCCAGGAGAATTGCAGAGGTCCTGAAGAGAAGGGTCAACACTGCAAATATTGACTTGCTGCATTAACTCATTCTAACTGTCAATAAAAGCTTTGTTAATCATAATATGATTGCACTTGTATTTCTGTATGTGATAAAAACATCTGACAAACACATAAAAACCAGAGGGCAACAGATCCTGTGAAAATATAATATTTGTGTCATTCTCAAAACTTTTGGCCATGACTGTACACGATGTTTTGTTCAACAACAAATGTGAATTATTGTTCATAGTAGAAAAACAAAAAAAAAACATTCCCTAAAAATAAGTCTTAGCTCGTCTTTAGGAGCAAAAATTAATATAAGGCACGGTCTTATTTTCGGGGAAACAGGGTATTTGGATTTTAACATGCCCAATCCTTTTTTCCCAAGGGAGCACAACTGCTGCCGCTGAGGCATCTCCCCATTGAGAATAAGCATGTATTTGCATTCAGGGAGACGTGAGGAATGGGGTTGGGGGGAAAAGTTGTGGCTTAAAAATAAGTAGGGTTTGTGTTGAAAGACAGAGGGGGAAAACTCTAATCAGGTTTGTGCGAGTAATTCACAAAAACGAAAACATACATTGCCCCAAAAAAAAAAGGGTTTTTTATTTTCTCCTGAAGAGGTTTTTACATGCATACAACTGGTTTCCATTGTGCCTATGATTTTAATACACTCTGTATACGCTCAACCCTTTAACCGACAAAAGGAGAAATGTCTCCATCTTGTGGAACATTCACAACGCTTTTATAGCAGACACACACTACACGGTGCTCATAGGCATCTATTGTGTGGTATGAAAAAGATAAGCCAAAATATTAGTTCAGCTGTAAAACTGCAATATACAGCTGCATCCCTTATCTTCATTGGTGAGCTTTTGTTTCCAAATATAAGAAGACAAATGTATTTTGGCTCCATTAAACCACTATGGGCCCCCCCGACCCCAAATACTATAGACAAATGCATTGTAAAGGACTTAACGGCGAGGAGCTCTTATAACTTAAGACAGTGTGTGGTTTTTTTTTTTCTCTTTGTTGTCTCAGAATAGAACCTATAGTCAACAAACCCATTATATTTACCATGAAAAATTGTCAAAAACTTTATTTAGTTTTGCCTCGTTGATTTTTTACCCCTTCCTCTCCTGGCAAGTCTTTAAAACCCCCAACTACTACCTTCATTCATAAATAAAATTTAGGGGGAATGGGTCAAAAAAAAAAGGACTCCTTGCTTAACTCGCGTTTTTAGGTTAAACACATTTTTAGTAATATTTAGTTATATTTTTTAATTTTCCATATCACTTTCAATATTTTTTAATAATTCTTAAGTCTGCAGTTTTCACATTGGCCACCTAAAACTAATGTTAGGCCAGCACTTACCTGTTCTGTAGAGAAAGATTTTTTGTACGTATGTCACTATCAGCAGAAAGCAGGGTAAACAGCAAGGTTAAACCAATGAGTATAGATAACTAGGATCCTCCCAGTCACAAAAGAAGATGTCACGTTCAACTTCTCCCCCTCCTGAACCTGAATTCTTCCCAGGTCACAGAGCTATTGCCTAGGGAAAACTCTTCTATAGAAGTCAATGGGGCTTGAGCCCAGTCTTAAGGGTCCTATGGGCATGAAGCTACTGTAAAGCATCTCTTGACTGCTTGTTAAGCAGTCGCAAACAGAATGCTGTCCCACACAATCCATATATAGACAAATGAATTGAGAAATCTTCAACCAGGAAATAAAACAGCAAAAGGAAGAATAATAATATGGATCAGGGGCTTGATTTAATAAATAAATAAAAAAAAAAAATGGTGATAGATGCCCTTTAAACAAGAACCATAACCCTCTACTGTGCTCCTGCACTATGACCGTTTTAGAAGTACTGTGGTCCACAAAATAATGGGTGGGGTTCGCCTTTTACTCCTCTAGGAATGTATATTCTACTAGTGTCAAGCTGGGTGTTACCAATAAGGGGTGTGTCCCCACAGTCTAACATTATCCATTCAGTGCTGTCAGTGAGTGCAGGGCCACACCCCTCTGAAAACTGTAATAGTAACACCCATCTGACTGATTCAGGGATACATGTCTAGGAGGAATAGCAGAGGAACAAAACACGTTTATAGAGAGATTTTCAGAAATGTTATTTAACGGGAACATACATATTTAATAAAAATAGACATGACAGGAGATGTCACAGGATCTGTTCAAAGCCAGTCTCCTGCAAGCTTGTCACTAGCAATGCCAAACCAACAGTTGACTGGCAAGGTCAGAGGCCATGGATTCGGTGCAGCCATATATTACAGGGTCATCCATTAACCTGACTAATTCAATGGCTACATGCCTTGGAGCTGTCCCTTGAAAGCTAGAACACAGCATCTTTCTGAATAAGTGTGCAAAATTCAATTTAGGGAGAAAGAAGAAAAAAGGCAGCTGCTACTGTAGTTTTTCATTGTGAAGCACCACAATAAATCATTTTAAAGAGGTATTCTCATCACAGTGATTAGCTTTAAACATGTAGGCAAGGGTATGTTAAAGGCTATTACCACATACATTGCCAGTTTGATTTTGCTTCAATTCAGTAGTAGAGCAGTTTGGGTACACAAGCTTCACCAAGTTACCCACCATTGCTCTAGCTGGGATGGCAAAGTCACTCCCTGCTGCTTATGGGCGCCAAGGAGCTCCCCCTGTTTTCAAGGTTTTGTCGCAAACTTTAATTCTTATGAGTGACCCGAGCCTTGTGTACAGCCTGTTTAAATACCTTACATCACAATGTCCAACAGGCCTCAGACTGGAATAGCATAAAAATGACATGACCAATCAACTGCTGTTGAG
The DNA here is from genome assembly GCA_025379985.1 of Phyllomedusa bahiana. Taxonomy (NCBI): domain Eukaryota; kingdom Metazoa; phylum Chordata; class Amphibia; order Anura; family Hylidae; genus Phyllomedusa; species Phyllomedusa bahiana. The sequence continues at coordinate 54,954 of JAODAL010011565.1, forward strand.
CTCCAACAGCTGAAACAAGAAATGTGAGTCTGAAGCAGGCTGTGAAACAACAGGGTGAGAACACCTCTTTTAACTGTTAGGCTATGTTCACACGGCTTAACTGCGGGAGTAATGACGGCACCAGCAATTACGGTGTTGAGTGAGCGGGGGGCCGGCACTTCGACGGCCCAGAGATATCATTACTAGCGGTGACGGTTATACGCGCTGATATTTTCACATGTCACTTTTCTCCACTCGGCGTATTTCGACGACAGGGAGAGGACTGACGGTAATCCATAGGAATCTTCTTGAGAACTGTGGATTACATAATGACTGGGCGTTCTTCTGCCCCGTAATTGGCGCACTCCGTCGCGTAATTACGGACCGAAATACGGCCCATTTTAAGCCGTGTGAACATGGCCTTACTTCTAACATAGTGGGCTGAATAGTATTGTGTGTGCATATGTACCAACACCACATACAGGCAAAGCTGCCAGCCAGGATCCAAGGCTGCATGGTAGGTATGAATAAGCAGCCTGTAGGAGACTATTGGCGACATGTATGAATGGGGCTGCACCAGTATTCTGGCGTACTTTGTGCCATAAAGGGTTTTTGGGCCTGTTTATAATGTATGAACGTCGCACTCAAACTTTTTGGGGCCGGCCCCCACACTTGTAATCGAGAAAGATGCAGGCCGTGTCGACAATTCATAGAAGTAGACACATTTATAATTTTCTGACGCAAAACCTAGGCACATAACATTTAGAGTAGCCAGACCAGGGTAAAGGTGGTGCCTGAGCCTGACTTGTCGTATTAGCACTAGACTGCATCTGTATGTATGACCTGCAGAAGAACAGCTTCATACATTCTGGCACATTCTACATTGCCTTAAAGCTATTTGGAACTGGCCTGTCAGCGCCAAAGTTCATACATGTCGCCCATAGTGGTTATATTGTGGGGAAGGAACACTCTAAATCATTGGCATACAACGACATACTTTATACTAAACTGCAAGGAATACCTGGACATGCTTAGATGTGCTAGTTTTCGACTGAACCTTACGAAGTGAAACTTGTAGGAGCTGCCTCCGGATCTCTGTGGAGTTTTCTTCCAGTCTCTTGGCTTCCATCTCTAAGAGGAGTACCTGTCCACTATTTCTAGCATTAAGGGCATCACTGAAATTTTGTATTACTTCACTTTGTCTGGCCCTATCATCACCATCTTTCACGTTTCGGGTTTCCAGGTCAAGAATTTTCTGTACTCAAGGAATAAAACTGTGTGACTATTACATACAATGTAAAGAATACTAATTAGACAAATCACAAATGTAGCCAGAAGGCGAATAACATATAGAACAATCATCAAAAATGAGTACACTCGCATTAAAGGGGTTGTCTCACTACACAGATTAGCTTTCAACATGTAGGGAACACTAAATGAAGACGTTTTCCAATATATTGCTTTGTTCATTTGTTTTTTTGTTGAGGAGCTACCAATGATTTGATCACCTTCTGAGCGCTCTCTGGTTTCTCTAGTTACCGACCTGTTTGCTCTCCCTCCGATAGCAGGGAATGAGTCACCACGCAGGTCAGGGCACAGAACTGCTGGCATCCTAAGGGCATGTCCCCACGGCATGGGTTTTCGGCCGGTTTGCGGTTTTTCAGACCGCCTGAAAAACCGCACGGCCGAAAATGAGCACAATGGTGCTCTATGGAAAACCCGTGCAGCAGTTTTCCCCCTGCACGGGTTTTCTGTCCGGCGGTTTTGCCGCCTGCAAAACATTGTGATAGCACAATCTTCAGTCCGGTTTCCGGAATCTGTGCATCTCAATATGAAGGGGGAGGACTGTTCTCCGCTCATCGGAGAAAAGCCGTCCCGCCCGCAGCCATGGGGACGGCCGCAAAACAGGACAAATGCCGGCCGGCAAACCGACCGGTATTTGTCCTGTGCGGTGGGAACGCACCCTAAGAGCTTGTTTGTTATCTGATCTTTCTGACAAAAGACACTAATTACTACTGTTTACTTTAGCTCAGAAGCTTCTCTGGACCTGCAAGCAAGAGATTGTTTAATTAGCAGAGGTCTGAGTACAGGAGCTCATATGCTAATTTCAGACAGCTTGACCAAGAAGTGACAGGATGTGTGAATGAAAAAAAGCTGCTTTCCTCTATGAAACTGTGAGATGAGACAACCCCTTTAATTTAATATGCATATCCATTTGATCACATTTAGAAGTATTAGAAACATGATAAAACAGCATTACATATACTACTGCGCATACACTAGCAGACAGCCCACCTCCATCTGGATACAGCACCCAGCTCCCTGCATCCATCTAAAGCTATGGAGGTACTGTATAAACAGCTGAATTGGACACAGAGCAATGTATGTATAAAGTACAGCATTGTGGACATTATCAGCAATATTGGAGGGTGATTATACAAGTTTGATTACTCCCTGGTAAAGGGTGTTTAAAAAGCACTTTGGGGTCCGATTATTGTATGTGGCGAAACCTTGGGGATTACTAATATGCTGTGGATAATCTGTTGGCATCATTATTTTTCTACTTTTCTTCTTCACTTTTTTACATGTGTATTGGTGACATTATAGCACTTTGGGGCATATTTTATCCCTCAAAGATAGATATTGGTACCACACACCTTGGTTATGAGAGTCTGTGGGAGGATTTTCATTCCTGCATAATGTTTAAGTAATTCCTCAGCACACCTCGTCTTGAATTCATGAAATGTTTATCACTTATATACTGCAAACATACAGATTAAGGCTATGTTCACATGATGTACTGCGGAGCGTACAGTTCGCGCCGCAGTACATTATGTGTTTCGGGAGCTTGCGCTAATAAACGCGTACTCCCACGCCGCCGGCAGCGTGCCGACCCCATTGACATTCATTACTTGCAGCGCGTATTTGCCACAAATAATTTACAGGTCACTTATCTCCCCGCGCGTGCAATATGATTGTATTCTACAAGCGGGGAGAGGAGGGGTAATCCATCGTTCTCTAGGAGAGCTATGGATTACCGTAATTATGGGGCGCATTTCCCCGCGTATTAAGCGCAGTACATTGCGAAATACGCGCCAAAATGCGCCCGAAAATAAGCCGTGTGAACATACCCTAGCAGGTATAACACATGGTGCAATAATCTAGCGAGATACTGCAAATGGCAACGTTGTAAGTCCAGATAAACATGCAACATTTTGGCCCTGGTCAAATCTAGAAGAAGAAAGTTTGCTGTGTGCAAGTGGCTATAGTGTAAAGCATGCAACACTGCTAAAGGAGCATGGGAGAGCAAAGGCTCGGACGTCATGCTGCGAGTCACACCCAACAATGGCCTCTTTTCTTAAAAAGGTTTTACCACGAGGTTCAATCCCCCGCACTGGTCACTCTCAGCTACCTGCAAGCCGACCGCGCATTAGAATAAGGGCAGCGGCGCTTGTGACCGTCCTCCTCATTCACTTCTATGGGAGCTCCCTAATATAGCCAAGTGTGTGCACCCAGCTATGTTCAGAAGCTACCACAGAAGTGAATGGAGAGGACAACTGCAAGCACCGCCCTTCTCATTCACACACACACACAGTCGGCTCACAGCTAGCTGTGATCCTATGCCTTACTTTATATTCCCCTCAAGGAGTGTTATATATTCACCACGTTACTTCTTACTGTATTTACCCACTATTTATTTATCCTATTCCTTATTGTATTTTTCCCCCAGGGTGTATTATATACACTGCTTTATTTATTGATGCATTTAGCTACTGTTTGAGATACTATCCACGAGATATTTTATATCCCACGGGTTCTCCTGTTGTTATTTGACATCATGGTCACTATAACAACTTTTTTGAAATGCTGTATTAATAAAAACCAAGTCATTCGTACTCACTCGTGTTGCTATGTATGTATAGGAATTTATACTGTTTTGCTCACAGTGACATCTGCCTTTACTTATGTAATATCAAGAGCATCTATCAAATGGGACCGCCACTGATTCCGAGTATGTGGGTCCTCTGAAAAAGTAGAGATGACAACATGATTACCCATATTCCTAGATCATCGTTATCAGTGGTGTGAGGAGTTCATAAATAACATCAAAACTTAGAGAACCTGTCACATAGGTTATGCCCCCCTTGCTGAGGACAGCACAAGCTAGTGTCAGACATGCTGTTCCCAGCGCTGGGTCCCTTATTCTGTAAGATGCTGCAGTTTTTGTGTATTTAATGCTCAAATCTGCAGTTTTCAGCCCGAAAAGAGTCATTCGAAGAGTCTGTTTATTCCAAACCCCGCCCATCTGGGGCTAGCCCCGCCCACCTCAACTGATAAACCTATTACTTTGAATAGATAGAAACATGTGAATAACTGTCAGTGGGTGGGGCTAGTCTCTGGTGGGTGGAGATAACACCTACTCATGAATAAGATTTGAGGGGTAAATGCTCTAAAATTACAGCATCTTACAGAATAAGGGACACGGTGCTGGAAACAGCAGGTCGGTCACTAGCTTGTGCTGTCCTCAGCAAGGGGGGGCATAATCTATGTGACAGGTTTCCGTTAAGACATTCCTGCCCCTGACACAGCTATCATGACTCCAGAGGTGCTGATATCAACTCAAAAATGACTTTTCAACCCACTGACAAAAGATGGCGGCTAAAATGTTACAAAACAAAATCAGTTCACAGCTATTCGATCCAACACAGATGTCCCAAGCTAGGTCATTGGTTACAAGGCTGCCAAGTGCTGGCACCTTGTATACAAAGACTAATATTAATAAATATATATATTCCCCTTCCAATGTCCCTCGTTCCAACGTTGGTGTCTCCGGTCTTCCATTTTACTCTGCTCTCCACCGCTGCAGAGCTCAAGCGCCCCCGCTTACATCACCATTTGAAGCTGTTCACTTCCAAACAGTGATGAAAGGGAAGTGGCATGGGACTGCAGCGGTGATGTCCCATTTAGTAGAGGAAAATAACCAGAGAGACCCAGTGCTGGAATGAAGAAGCAGGGGCAGGTTACAGGATCCTCTATACAGATCATATATAAACTGTAAAATAATTGTCCAAATTTTAGTTAATAAAGTTAGAGAGAGGACAACGGTAATAAAACAATCACCTGATGGAGACTATATTCCAATTCTTAGGCAGTCTAATGAGACGGAAATAAAACATTGGTGAAGTGTGGCATTTATTTGTGACCCCCATATCAGTCTATCAGGAGGGTGAAAGGCTTCCGATTCACCACTGGCCATCAGAATGCACAATAACCGATTCTCAAAACTGCTCAGTGATGTGTTGGCAGCTGCAACCCTCTGATGGCTCAAGACAACAGCTGAACACAGCAGCGATGATCACTAGAAACATCACTGTAGCATAAGCTGCTGTGGTCAGATTGGGAGGAACAACATGTGATGGCAGCAGAAAGTGGAGGGGGACACTGGCTCAGTTTAATTTTTATAGCAACTTGACTACTTTTTCTAGAGATCAAAGTCTGTATCTCATCCTGCAAACATGTATTGTATTATATGGTCATTCTACAATCTCGGAAAAGGAATAGGAACACACTGGTGAATACAGGTCAGGTTCCATTATAATGGATTAGAGTCAGACAAAAAGTTACAAACAGCAGCTACATTACCTCCAATAACCGGCTCCTCTCCGCTCCCGACAGCTTGGATTTGGAAGATTCCTCCAGTTTCTTTCTCAAAATTGCATTTTCCTTCTTTAGTTTCTCTAAATCAGGGTCCAACCTGGACACGGCAGCTTTAGGACTCGGCTTGTTACTCCCATTTTTTGAGTTCATTTTTGTTTTTTTATTAGGACGTCCTAAAGGTAATGAAAGTAAAGAAACATTTTAATATGTGATCCCATACAAACCAATAGTGTTACATTGATGATTGAGAGGTAGAAAAGCCCTCCCCCTTCACATGCACAGATTCCGTCCGAAAACCGGACGGAAGATTGTGCTTGTAGAATGTCTTGCGGGTGGAAAAACCACCGGACTGTTTACCATAGACCACCATTCTGCTCATTTTCGGCCGGTTTTTCAGGCGGTCTGCAAAACCGCAAACCATCTGAAAAACCAACCGAAAACCTGTGCAGTGGGGACATGGCCTTACACTTTATAAATCTCCTGAGCCGTGTCAGTGTAATAGGACTAGCTGGGAACAGCAGAGCCGATATGGCAATCACTCCTATAGAACCGGAAGGGAGAGGCATGGAGCGAACATCCTCACACTAAACATTGATCTAAGGCTCCTCCGTAAAGCTTTACAAAAATGAACAGGAGGTTCTTGGTATACTTTTTGATCAAACAGTATAAGCCCACTGGCCACTTCACGGCGACCTCTTTAAAGCGGGTCCCTAGTGTGTCAGTGCCTCCTTCCTCCGATTCCCATTCTGGCTTTCCTGGGTCTTCAGTTCACAGATGGTCATTTCACTGCTGCAGTGGTCACATGCTTCCCATCTACATCACCAGTCATAAGCAAACAGCTCTAGTCAGTAACGTAAGTAAAGGCACTGCAGGCAATCAGCGACAGAAGGCAGTGAGGCGCCGCCGTCCAGAGGGGGCCGCGAGGCGCCGCCGTCCAGAGGGGGCCGCGAGGCGGCGCCGTCCAGAGGGGGCCGCGAGGCGGCGCCGTCCAGAGGGGGCCGCGAGGCGGGGCCGTCCAGAGGGGGCCGCGAGGCGGCGCCGTCCAGGGGGGCGCGACGCGGCGCCTTCCAGAGGGGGCCGCGAGGCGGCGCCGTCCAGAGGGGGCCGCGAGGCGGCGCCGTCCAGAGGGGGCCGCGAGGCGCCGCCGTCCAGAGGGGGCCGCGAGGCGCCGCCGTCCAGAGGGGGCCGCAGCATGTAAACAGAAGACCCAGGAAGCCCAGAGCTGGATCCAACGGAAGGTCTGTACAAGTCTTGTTTTAATAGGAGCACAATTTTGTTTTACGACATGGACAACCCCTTTAAGGGCTCTGCTTTCGGTTGCTTTTGTTACTGTGGTCATGCATCGTCAGTAGTGCTGGAATTGCAGCAGATTCCACATTGTAAATTTATAACTGGATACATTTGAATACTGTTTTCGAAAGCCCATGAACACATGGCTAAAAGATCCTGAACAGAGAGATCAGCGCTCCCCAGATTTTGAACCCCATACTCTTTCTTGTGAAGAAAACCCTGCTGATTTCACCCTTTTAATACATAGACTAAAATCTGTTTCTGTTTAATAAAAAAATAAATATGCATAATATACACACATACATATCGACATAGCTATATCTATCAAATATAGAACATTTTTGTTATTTTCTTTACCAACAGTGCAAACAAGTTGAATACATAGTGTTTCGTCCACACGGCATGGGTTTTTCGTCGGATATCCAGACAGTTTGTGGATTTGGAAACCATCCGAAAACAAACAAGCAACCATCGCCATAGACTTTAATAGAAAATCCGCCCAGTAGAGCTACAACTACGAAATGGATTTTCAGCCGGACAGATTTCCGAAAAACTCAGAACATGCACAATCTTCTGCCCAGTTTTCAGGCAGGAGATGTGCTAGTCAATGGTTAATCGGGACAGGTGAATCCAACCGGTATTTTGTCACTGCCACGTGGCCTTATCCTGCGATCATGGAAAGAGGATAAAAAAAGAAAGAAAGACACTGAATAACCAAGTGTGGACACCTGCCTGTATGTGCCTGGTCATGATCAGAGGGCAGATGGCCTGGTCTTAAAGAGAACCTGTCACATAGATTGTGCCCCCCTTGCTGAGGACAGCACAAGGTAGTGTCAGGCCTGCTGTTTCCAGCGCTGTGTCCCTTATTCTGCAAGATGATGTAGTTTTCGTGTATTTAATGCTCAAATCTGCAGTTTTCAGCCAGAAGAGTGATTTAAAGAGTCCTTCAAAGAGTCAGTTTTTCAAACCCCGCCCACCTCAACTGATAAACCTATTACTTTGAATAGGTAGAAACATGTGAATAACTGTCAGTGGGCGAGGCTAGCCTTTGGTGGGTGGGGCTAACACCTGCTCATGAATAAGATTTGAGGGGTAAATGCTCTAAAACTACAGCATCTTACAGACTAAGGGACACGGCGCTGGAAACAGCATGTCTGCCACTAGCCTGTGCTGCCCTCAGCAAGGGGGGCACAATCTATGTGACTGGTTCCCTTTAAGCTGGTTAACAGCAACATGTGATGAATCTAAGCAGTTAATACAGAGACCCAGAACCGATCATAGTGAATCTAGTAAGGTTGCTTACACATGCAGCTGTGTTTTTGGATGCATTTTTTGTGCAGAAATATATAGCATTAACTGCTGTGTCTTTCTGCACAAAAAAACACATCAGCTTCTCTCCCTCTATCATATAACCCTATATATCACAGAGCTTAGCTTCTCTCCCTCTATCATATAACCCTATATATCACAGAGCTCAGCTTCTCTCATATAACCCTTTATATCACAGAGCTCAGCTTCTCTCATATAACCCTATATATCACAGAGCTCAGCTCCTCTCTATCATAGAACACTATAGATCACAGAGCTCAGCTTCTATCATATAACCCTATATATCACAGAGCTCAGCTTCTCTCCTCGATCATATAACCCTATATATCACAGAGCTTAGCTTCTCTCCTCTATTATATATCCCTATATATCACAGAGCTCGGCGTCTCTCCCTCTATCATATAACCCTATATATCACAGAGCTCAGCTTCTCTCCTTCTATCATATAACCCTATATATCACAGAGCTCAGCTTCTCTCCCTCTATCATATAACACTATATATCACAGAGTTCACCTCATTTCCTCTATCATATAACCCTATATACTCAGATGTGCCAGCTTTGAAAAGCTGCCAAATTCAAAGGATTCCAGCGCTCAGCCGCCAACGTAACACCTCCAGTCAAAATTACGCACTATACCTCTATTTTCGAAGGTATATTTATTGTGCAATAAAATACATTAAAAACAATAAAAAATGCTCACTTAAAAATAACAACGCGTTTCCCACGCTTCTAGCGTGCTTCATCAGGAGTAATGACTTGCTGAGCCAGTGCCCTTTATATAACCCTCCTATTCAAATAAGCCGTCCCAATTAAATGACCTCCACTCCTCCTCCATACTTATCAACTGTGTATCGTAATAAATATCAACAAACATCTCAAATACAAATCCAGTATATTCCATAATAAAATTCGCTATTACCTTATGTTAAAATCCTTTCCTACTGAAGGACACCAAATCACGTCTCTGTCTCAGGTTGTAAACAGAGACGTCTCATACAGGGGGCGCTTCCGCCCGCGTCCGGCAGCGACAGTTCGCATTGCGCATGCCCGACTTGACTTTCCATTGCGCATGATCAACGAGACGTACTTCCGCCCAAAGTTACCAGTACTCTAAATTCAAACGGCGCTTGCGCCTCCGGCACACATTTAAACCACTATTTCGCTCATATCTATTTCTGTACAATCCTTCTTATGACGATATTATTCTATATATACTTATTTTTAGTAGGCGATAGTAAAGCTGATGTCTATCTAGGGTTTCTAGCCCCTTTTACAATTTCTTTTTTTTGGTGTTGTTGTTTTGCTTTTGTTTGCTCCTACACTTTATTCTAAGCTGGATTGCTAATACATTAGCTCTTGCACCTCATTTAAACCATATGGATTTAATTTAAATATCCAGAATGACTCTTTATTAACCAAAGCCTGAAATCTATTTGGGACATTTTCCTTTATGAAATCGATGGGTTGTAGTTGAAGGCTGTATTTGTTATCGCTGTGTGCTTCTTGTATATGCTTTGGGAGACTCTACAATCTGTTTCCCTTTTTAATACTGAAACGGTGGTTGTTCAGTTTGGTCGAGGTTCTCCCTATGTACTGTTTTCCACAGTCACATGTAATCAAATATATAACAAAACTTGCACGACAAACGATGTTTTATTTTGAATGACTCATTGGTAGTTGTGGAGAAGAACGTGTCCCCCACTTGCAACATCTGCAAGTGGGAAACCCGCATGGGAACTCTCCATTTTTCTGTTTTTCAGTGTTCTCCTCATTTGAACCCTCAATCTCTATTGGTCTCTGACGCGATGGCACTACACTATTCTTCAAATTACTGGCTCTTCGATACGTGATTGAAGGTCTCGTCGCTAAGTGTGATTTCAATATAGGATCAGATAACAGGATTCCCCAATGTTTGGAGAGAATCCCGTGTAAATCTTTGCATTGGGACGAAAAAGTGGTAATAAAATTGATTTTATATTTGTGTGTCGTCTCTTTAAATTTCTGGGTAACACATTCTTTTTGTGTCATGGCAAGGGCTCTCTCATTGGTGTTCTGGATTAATTTCTTTGGGTACGCTTTCTGGATAAATCTGCTCTTTAGAATTTACGATAAATAGGAAATTATACAAACTAGCAAGGGATAGAATAGCTAAATTCACTCCTAATAATAACCACCAGACGAGGCCCAGAGAATCAGTGAACCAAGAGAACGAGGTAGTATGTGAACAGGATCCACCTGTGGCAGAGCCTATTATAGAAAATCCTGTAGGTCGGAGGAAACAACCCATTAATAAAGCTAAACCCTCATATGCGTCTGTGGTTAAAAATAAATTCAACACTGTTGTGGATGGGAACAAAGGTTATATATATGTGTGATCCTTTGTGTCTCTATTTTAATGTATTAGTTAGTATATACCTCACATATACATATTATATATAACATAGGCACATACCTATATAGTACAGCATGTAAAAGCTGTATGTATACCTTTTGTTATTAATGTGTTAAACAAAATGGCCGTCTGTAGTAGTTTGTATAGATCGGGTAAACCAAGATGGCGCCTAGTCAGAAGTTACACCCTGTGTTCAGACATTCCTGAAGCTGAGAGGTGTGGTCCATAGATAAGGGACGTGCCAAATAGACCCTCACAGCCCGTACATGTGATGCCTTCTTATCTACTCATTTGCAAAAGGGTTATAAAAAACCCCATTTTTTTGAATAAAAACAGAAAGCACTTTTCATAGCAGCAAGGCATGTTGGTGATGTGTTTTCTCGGTGCCCCTTTTTGTTATTTTTAAGAAAATTTTTGGCCCCCAAAAAGGGAAACGGGGTTTCCCCTTTTTGAGGCAAATTTTCTATTACAACATAAAATCTGCCCAAAAAAAGTAATAGTATTAGAGAGCCCTATTCAAACAGGAAACCAGATAGTTTAGAACATAAAGGGAATAAAAATCTAGGGGAAGAGTATAGAAAAAGGAATAGAAATAGGACTTTATCTGCGGACTTACAAAATGTAACTACGCATGATGCGAGTATAGATTTCAACAGTTCATCCAATTCATTGGATGAAACGATTTTGTTTCATTTCCCGGGTTGGTTTAAAAACCCCAAAAATTAGAAGCTTGGAATTTTAGAAATCCCCTTTAACCTCAAGCTATAGGGGCCCGGGGGAGATCCTTATTTTTGATGGGACATTCCCTCCGGGCCCAACCGAAATGTACAACATTCTTTTTTTAGGCCTGAACCCTACATTAAAACCCAATAAGAGCGAGGGAAAACCCTCATCCCCCAAAACCCCGGGGGGTTGGGTTTCGAAAAAAAAAGTTAAAAAAGGGAAATGCAAAGGCTTTTTAGCAGCAGGCAAAGCCTTAGCAAATTTCGGGGCCCCAAAAAAAAAAAAATGGGAAATAAAGTAAATTCGGGAAACCGGGAAAAAATTTTAAATCAAGTTATTTTATCTGAAAATAAAATTTTATTTTTATTGCAAAAGGGACTACTTTTTTGTCCTGATAAACCCTTAAGGGTCACTTCACGGTTTTTAAAAAGATCTTAAATACTTTTAAAAAATTAAATTTTGACGCTATTTTATTATACAGAAAAACAAACACAAAATTACTAAATCTGATGGAGCTATGGAGGAGACAGAGAACCCAAACCTATCCAAAACCATTATACAACCGAAGTCCACCTTTTACCCCATATGGGCTCAGGGCAATTATCTAGGGGTCTTCAATCAATTAGTGATGGAGGACCTCAGAAAATTAAAAAAAAGAGAACCCAAAGAAGGGAAAATTTATCCAAAGCAAAAAAAAAAAAAGTTTTAAAAGGGCTCTTTTAACCCCCTTTAAAAAACCTTGGGGGTATCCATTCGTCCCGGTGTTTGGGGGTTAAGCATTGGGGGTATGGTTTCGTCCCCGGCAACCTCCCGGGCCAAACCCCAGAAAAAATTGGGGGAGATCGGGGGAAATGGTGCTTTTTCCCGACAGCAGACCCTCTTTTCCCCCATGGCCCCGGGCACGCAGCGATGCACCCCCCCCCCCCCCCCGCATCGGCGATCGCTGCCATTAGCTGTTGAAATCAGAACAGCCAATGGCGCCATTTTCAAATATGGCCGACTCGCTGCGGCCGCTGGCATAGCGATCGATGGTGATTGGTGCTGTTTAGGGCAGCACCAATCACCATCCGTGAGAAAATGGGGCGGTGGTAGTGGTACCACCGTCCCCTTGGCTGCGATTGGCCGGTCAGTGCCGACCGGCCAATCGCAGCCATTGCGCTGCCTTTGTACAGCACGACACCGCCCTGCGCCGCCATTCCGTTCAGGAAGAGCGAGCAGAGCGGTGCCCGTGCTGTTCGTACCTGTCCCTGGTGGTCTAGTGGCTGAAAAATCCAGTAGATCCCTTCTCATTGGTGGTCCAGTAGATCATTGTGCTCCCCTTGTTGAGCGCTGCTAATCCGGTGCTTCTCATTGGTGGTGCAGTGGCTGAGTGAGCTGTCTGTACTGTGTTGAGCACAAACAGCTTACAGCTTCCTGTCCTCTGACTGCCGATTAGTGATTTTTTTTTTTTTTTTTTTTTTAAGTCTTTTTCATCTTTTTTTTTTTTACATTTTTTTTGCGCACTGGTTACACCAATAGCTGCGTAACCACTGCTCTCATCAGCGCTGATTAGTGACGCATCGCTAATCAGCCTCTGATATCTTTTTATTGTAGTGGGGTATTTTTCTTTCTTTGACCCCACAGCTGTTCGCCCTGTGACTGCTGACCAGTGAGTTACATCACTGATCAGCATCCAAGCTAGTTTGTTAGTACAGGGTTAATTTTTTTTTGGCTGTTCTGCTGCTCCTGAGCACTAATCAGTGACACACGTCACTGATTTATGCTCAGTTTTTTGCGCAGAAAAGTTTTCTTTTTTGGGGAGGGATTTAAAAATTTAACTTAATTTTTTTATTTGTTTCAAGTAACGGACGCTTCATAATTTTTTTATTGACGTCCGTTAATTTTTTGGGTTTTTGGTTTTTTTTTTTTTTTTTTTTTTTTTAATTTTTCTTTTTTTTTGTAAAACAAGTTAAATTCCAAAACACAAGTTAAAGCACAACATACACCCCCCCTACACAAAACACGTGTTAAAGCACCTACACTTTACACATCCTTTCTAAATAAAATAAAAATGTCCCAGTCTTCCCTGAGACGCTACTCAGCGGAGGAGGCGTACGCTATCCTGGCCGAGGATAGCGAGTCCGTCAGTGATTCGGATGAGGAGTTTCTGGGTTCGTCTTGTCCGAATCATCCGAGTCCTCCTCCGCTGATGAGGGTGCCTCCCGTAGACGCCCCTGTAGGTCAGAAGAGGTGACTCCCCAAAGTAGTGACCCCATATGGACTCCCGCCCCAGATAATTACCAGCCACAAATCCCTGACTTTGTGGCCACCCCTGGAGTCCGTATCGACACTACAGGCCTCACTGAATTAGATTTTTTTAGTCTTTTTCTCTGAGGATCTGGTAGGTGTCATGGTGGCACAGACTAACCTCTATGCCCAGCAGTTTTTGGCCCTGAACCCCACGTCCTCATTCTGCACATGGACCCCCGTAGATGCTGCAGAGATGATGACCTTTTGGGGCCTTCTTCTGCACATGGGCATAGTGAAGAAGCCCGAGGTCCGGCAATATTGGAGTGCTGACATTTTATAGCACTCCATTTTACCGGCACTCAATGACCCGGAGGCGTTTTGAGCAAACTACGTAAATTCTTGCAGTACGCAGATAATTCCCTGGGCCCACGGCGTGATAGCCCCACTTATGACCGCTTATATAAAGTTCGGCCTGTTATCACCCACTTCAGTGCCAAATTTTCAGCGGTCTAGACCCCTGAGAAATTTGTGTAGATGAGTCCCTCATACACTTCAAGGGCAGGCTCAAATTTCGCCAGTACCTGCCCAGCAAAAGAGCACGATACGGGGTTAAACTTTACAAGCTGTGTGAGAGTACCTCCGGGTACACTTACAGCTTCAGAGTTTATGAAGGGAAGGACAGCCAAATTGTGCCCCCTGAATGCCCACCTTCCCTAAAGATTAGTGGAAAAATAGTGCACCCACTGCTGGATAAAGGTTACCACCTCTACGTGGATAACTTTTACACCAGCATTCCACTTTTCAAGTCCCTCGGCTGCAGACGTACAGCAGCCTGCGGCACAGTGAGAAAGAACCAGAGGGGACTCCCCAAAACCTTTGTGGCGCAATTGCTCCCAAGGGGCGAAAGCAGGTCCCAATCCAGCGGTGACCTGCTTCTGGTCAAATACAAGGATAAGAGGAACGTCCTTGTATTGTCCACCTGTCACGGTCCCAGCACTGCCCCTGTACGAGGTACCAGTGGTACAGTCGCCCACAAACCCGACTGTATTCTGGATTACAATCGGTACATGGGAGGGGTAGACCTGTCGGACCAGGTGCTGAAGCCGTACAGTGCCGCACGGAAGACCAAGGTGTGGTACAAAAAGCTGGCCGTGCACATTGTGCAAATGGCAATGTACAACGCTTTTGTTCTTTTCCGTTGTACAGGCCAAGCAGGGACGTTTATTACCTTCCAAGAGAAGGTAATAAAGGCGCTCGTTTTTGGGAACCAGGGTGAGGGCCCCAGCACTTCTGGTTCTGACGTCCCCCGTATTGTACCCGGTCAGCATTTCCCCAATGAAATCCCCTCCACTGGCAAAAAGGGTAGGACACAAAAAAAATGCAGAGTTTGCTACAGAAGGGGAATCCGAAAAGATACAACTTATCATTGCGAAACCTGCCCTGACAAGCCTGGCCTCTGCATGAAAGAATGTTTCAAACTGTACCACACGTCTATGGATTACTAGTTGGAGCATTCTTTTATACTTTTTTTTTTTTTTTTTTTTATTTGCACCGTTCCCTGAAGCACCGAACCTTCCATACGATTTCTTGTGCGGTAACATGGCACGTCCGGAAAAATGTCAGTTTGCATTTTTCGCCTTTGTAATCCACAATAATGTCTGTGAATTAACTTTATGAAACACCCGTCTGTTCAGAATTTGAATTACACCCCTTAAAATGTTCCTTGAGGGGTGTACGTTCTAAAGTGGGGTCACTTTTGGGTGTTTTATAAAATTTTTTCACATCACAGCATGTACAATTGTCAGGACATGCTGTGTGTTTCAGCAAACTAGGCCTGTCGTGCGCATAATTGCTATGTTCTCTCCATGGCGTGTTGCAGGGGGCAGCCAAATTCTAGGGTGACATGTGGGGTGTCCCTAGAACGGGGAGACATGGCAGAAAAATTGGGAATCTAATTTTTCAATTTTGCACAAGGCGTGTCGCTGTTATTGTGCAGTTAGATGGCGAATTACGCAGAAACGTCAGTTTGCATTTTTTGCCTTTCTTATGCATAATAATGTCTGTGAATTAATTTTATGAAACACCCATCTGTTCAAAATTTGAATTACACCCCTTAAAATGTTCCTTGAAGGGTGTACATTCTAAAGTGGGGTCACTTTTGTGTGTTGTATAATTTTTGTTCACATCACAGCATGTACCATTGTCAGGACATGCTGTGTATTCCAGCAAACTAGGCCTGTCATGCGCACAATTGCTTTGTTCTCTCCATGGCGTGTTTCAGGGGGCAGCCAAATTCGGAATCTAATTTTTCAATTTTGCGCAAGGCGTGCCGCTGTTATTGTTAAAAGGTATGGAATAAATTCAGGATAATTGTGATTTTCACCTTTATACCTCTAATGCTTATCTATAAAAAAAAAATAATCATCAGGGGCCAAATTGCGCACTATACCCCTCGATGAATTCATTGAGGGGTGTAGTTTCCAAAATGGGGTCAATTTTGGGTATTTTTTTTTCCATTCGGAAATTGGGGGGGTCACAAATGCAACATGAGGGCCTCCAGCCAGTCCATGTTTATTTTGCACTCCCAAAGCCAAATAGCGCTCCTTCCCTTCTAGACTCACCCACGTGCCCCGTATATGTTTTTTTTTACCACTAATATGGGGTATTGCCTTACTCGGAAGAAATTGGGCAAACAGGTTTTTGGGGTGCTTTTTCCCCCTTTTTTTGTGAAAATGAAAATTTCAGGTTAATTGTGCAATTTTCTGGAAAAATTGTAATTTTTCATTTTCACAACCGGATTCCCGAAATTTCTGTGAAAAACCTGTGGGGTCAAAAGGCACGCTATAACCCCTAGATGAATTCAATGAGGGGTATAGTTTCCAAAATGCGGTCAATTTGGGGTATTTTCTACCGTTCTGGAACTTGGGGGGGGGGGAAATGCAACATGAGGGCCTCCAGCCAGTCCAGCTTATTTTGCACTCCCACAGCCAAATGGCGCTCCTTCCCTTCTAAGACTCACCACGTGCACCGTATATGTTTTTTGACCACATATGGGGTATTGCCTTACTCGGAAGAAATTGGCCAACAGGTTTTGGGGTGTTTTCCCCTCCTTTTTTTTGTGAAAATGAAAAATTTCAGGTTAATTGTGCAATTTTCTGGAAAAATTGTAATTTTTCATTTTCACAACCGGATTCCAGAAATTTCTGTGAAAAACCTGTGGGGTCAATAAACTCACTACACCCCTTGATGAATTCCTTGAGGGGTGTAGTTTCTATAATGTGGTCTTTTTAGGGGTGTTTTTTAGTTTTTAGCACCTTTAGGTGTCAGCAAACCCGATATGGTACCTATACAAAGTCATAATTAAATGATAGCGCCAAAATCCAGTTGGTGCTCCGTCAATTCTGAGGCCTGTGGTTGAGTCAAATAACAATCTAGGGCCACATGTAATATATTTCTGAAAACAGCAGAGTTAGGGAAACTTATATTGAGTTGTGTTTTTCTATTGACATATACTAAATTCCATGAAATAATAGATTGAAATTGAAAATTGGCCCAAAAAAATTAATTTAGTAATTTTACCACCACTTTCCATTTATTCCTGTGAAACACCCAAAGGGTTAACAGACTTTAGAAGTGCTGTTTTAAAAACTTTGAAGGTTGTAGTTTCTTACATGGGGTGATTTATGGGGGTGTTTAATGTACAGGCCCATAAATTTTACATGTCAACTGAAGTGGTCCCTAAAATAATCTGTGTTTGTAATTTTCTTGAAAATTTGAGAATTTGCTATTAAAATTGTAAGCCTAACGTCCTATAAAATATTGAAAAATTAAAAAAAATTCTGCCAACATACAGAAGACATATGGTAGATGCTATTTATAAACTATTTTGTGTGGTATTACTGTCTGTGTTAGGAGAAATTTTTGAAATTTATAAATTGCTAATTTTTCCAAAATTTCACGATATTTTGAAATTTTTCACAAATAAACGAGTATTGTATGGACCAAAATTTCTTACTAACTTAAGGCACAATATGTCACGAGAAAACAATCTCTGAATCACGTGGATAGGTAAAAGCATTAAAAAGTTATTCTCACATAAAGTGACACAGGTCAGATTTCAAAAATCAGGAAGGCCAAAACTGGCTGGGTCCTTAAGGGGCTAATGGATAATAGAGAAATCATCATACGCAATGCAGATAAGGGGGGTTCTATTGTGATTCAGAATACTAAAGAATACATGGGGGAGGCATTCAAAATTTAAAAAAATACCCACTATTACAGTATTGTGGAGGAAAAAGTACACGCAGAACTTCAGGAGATATTCTTGAACTTTTTGAATCGTTTCTTGGAATCAGGGACAATAGAGTCCAGAGAGAAAAATACCCTCTTTATTAAAAAACCCACAATCCCATTCTTCTACCACCTCCCGAAGGTCCACAAAGACCAAACCAATCCTCCTGGGAGACCGATTGTCTCAGGAATTGGTTCATCTTTATCTAATTTGTCGAAATATATTGTTGTACATCTACAGCCCTTAAAAAGTCATCTGAAGGATTCGGACCAGGTCATTAGGGAGGTGGTGGGGATGCAATGGGATGAGTCATATCTTTTCCTGACCATGGACATCACGGCGCTGTATTCCAATATAAGACATGACTTGGGGATACAGGCCGTTGGATCATATCTTGAGAATGACAGTGCAGTGAGTGAGGACAAAAGGAATTTTTTGTTAGAGGGCTTAGAAATAATCCTCAAGAATAATTATTTTAAATACGATGACCACCACTACCATCAGCAGGTTGGCACGGCGATGGGGACCAGGGTTGGGGATCACAGAGCTCAGCTCCTCTCTATCATATAACCCTATATATCACAGAGCTCAGCTTCTCTCCCCCATCATATAACCCTATATATCACAGAGCTCAGCTTCTCTCCTCTATTATATATACCTATATATCTCAGAGCTCAGCTTCTCTCCTCTATCATATAACCCTCTATATCACAGAGCTAAGCTTCTCTCCTCTATTACTTAACCCTACATATTACAGAGCTCAGCTTCTCTCCCCTATCATATAACCCTATATATCACAGAGCTCAGCTTCTCTCCCCTATCATATAACCCTATATATCACAGAGCTCAGCTTCTCTCCCCTATCATATAACCCTATATATCACAGAGCTCAGCTTCTCTCCCCTATCATATAACCCTATATATCACAGAGCTCAGCTTCTCTCCCTCTATCATATAACCCTATATATCACAGAGCTCAGCTTCTCTCCCTCTATCATATAACCCTATATATCACAGAGTTTCCCAGCTTCCTCTCCCTCTATCATATAACCCTATTATCACAGAGTTCAGCTTCTCTCCCCTATCATATAACCCTATATATCACAGAGCTCAGCTCCTCTCCCTCTATCGTATAACCCTATATATCACAGCGCTCAGCTCCTCTCCTCTATCATATAACCCTATATATCACGGAGCTCAGCTTCTCTATCATATAACACTATATATCACGGAGCTCAGCTTCTCTATCATATAACCCTATATATCACAGAGCTCAGCTTCTCTCCCTCTATCATATAACACTATATATCACAGAGCTCAGCTCCTCTCCCTCTATCATATAACACTATATATCACAGAGCTCAGCTCCTCTCTCTCTCTAACTCTCTTGCACCTCTCTCTACCATATCCTCATTTGATGACCCTGACACAGCCACTGCTTTCTACAACCACACAATCTCCTCCAAAACCTCGATTTGGTCACCCCTCCACACACAACAGAACCCGCAAAATCAACAGAAAACCCCTGGCACACAGACCTCCACAAAACAGCTGAGGCGGGCTTCCAGAATTGCTGAACGCCGCGGGGAAGAAAAACCCGCTCCACCACTGATTTCACCTCATACAAACAATCGCTACACACATTTAAGTCTGCACTCACCTCAGCCAAACAGGACTACTTCACCAATCTCATATCCTCTCTGTCTCAAAACCCCAGACAACTTTTTAAGACCTTCAACTCTCTCCTCCTCCTCCCCACACTTCCTCCCCCATCCCTCCTTTCAGCAGACGACTTGCACCCACTTTCCTAAACAAGACCCCCTCATCAGAGAAAGCTTCACCTCTTTGTCCCCTTCGCCCACTTCCATGCCTGCACCGTCCCCCCCACCACCCCTTCTACCTTCACCCCGCACTTCTCCCCTAACTTGCTTCTCCAGTGTCACTCATGACAAGCTCTCCTCTCTACTCTCCAAATCCAACCCCACTACCTGTAACCTTGACCCACTGCCATCCCACCTCATCCCTGACCTTAGTGCTGTCATCATCCACCCCCCTTGCCATCTCTTAAACCCTATCACTAACCTCTGGTATCTTTCCTTTCTCCTTTAAACATGCAACCACACACACCCACCCCTTAAGAAACCAACTCTGACCCCTCTTGTCTGTCCAACTATCGCCCCATCTCACTGTTTTCCATTTGCTTCTAAACTCCACGAGCAGCCCGTCCCCCTTCAACGGTCCACCCATCTGTCCTCCAACCTTCCCCTTTGACCCACTGCAATCTGGTTTCCGATCCCATCACTCTACTGAACAGCCCTAACCAAGGTCACCAATGACCTTTAAACCGCTAAAGCCTCACGTCACTACTCGATCCTTCTCTCTTAACCTGTCCTCTGCCTTTGACACTGTCGACCTTTCCCCTCCTGCTACAAATCCTCTCCTCCCTCGGCATCACGACTTGGCCCTTTTCCTGGATCTCCCTCAACCTCACTGATCGGACTTTCAGCGTCTCTCATTCTCGCTCCACCTCCTCCCCCCGGCCTCTCTCTGTTGGTGTCCCCCAGGGGTCAGTCCTGGGCTCACTACTCTTCTCTCTTTACACTCTTGGCCTGAGTCAGCTCATAGCCTCACATGGCTTTCATTACCACCTGTATGCAGATGACACCCAACTTTACATCTCCGGCCCTGACATAAACTCTTTACTGTCCAAGATCCCTGTCTGTCTGTACTCCATTTCCTCTTTCTTCTCCTCCCGTCTCCTGAAGCTAAATGTGGAGAAAACAGAACTCATTATCTTTCCACCCTCCCACTCCATCCCCCCTATCTCTCTATTACAGTCAACGGCTCCCACACTCTCACCAGTCCCACAAGTCCGCTGCCCGGATAACCCTTGACTCCGCTTTGTCCTTCAACCACACATCCAAGCCCTCACCTCCGCCTGCCGCCTCCCCTGAAAATATTTCACGAATCCGCTCATTCCTCAACCCTGACACTACAAAAAATGCTCGTCCATGCCCTCTTCATCTCCCCCTAGACTACTGTAACATCCTTCTCTGTGGCCTCCCAGCTAGCACCCTCGCTCCCGATCCAAACTATCCTTAACTCTGCTGCCCGTCTATCCACCTCTCTCCTCCTAATCCCCTGCCTCTCCCCTCTGCCAAAACCCTTCACTGGCTACCCATTGCCCAGCGAATTCACTTCAAGTTGCTAACCATACCTCAAGGCTCTCCATAACCTCTCCCCTCCATTTCATCTCTGCCCTAAATCTCCAGATACCTCCCGTCACTCAATCTCCGCTCCTCACAGGACCTTCTTCTCTGCTCTCCCCCTTTTTAGCTCCTCACAAAAACCGCCTCCAAGACTTCTCTCGTGCTTCCCCCCACCCCTCGGAACCCCACTGCCCAAACACATCAGACTCTCCTCCACTTTCACCACTTCAAAAGCAACCTGAAAACCCATCTCTTCAGGGTAGCCTAATAAACTATAGTACCCCTGCTGTCACTACATCCTCCACAAACATGTCTGCCCCTCACCTTCTGTCTCTTTCCCTTATCCTTGTAGATTGTAAGCCTTCGTGGGCAGGGTTCTCTCTCCATCTGTGCCAGTTGATTGTCACATACTGTCAGCATTGAACTTGTTTGACTTATGTTATGTTTGTAACCCTCTTGAATGTACAGCGGCCTGGAATTAATGGCGCTCTAAAAATAAATAATAATAATAATATAACCCTATATATCACAGAGCTCAGCTTCTCTACCTCTATCATATAATCCTATATATTGCAGAGCTCAACTTCTCCCTCTATCATATAACCCTATATATCACAGATCTCAGCTTCTCTCCTCTATCATATAACCCTATATATCACAGAGCTCAGCTTCTCTCCCTCTATCCTATAACCCCATATATCACAGAGCTCAGCTTCTCTCCTCTATCCTATAACCCCATATATCACAGAGCTCAGCTTCTCTCCTCTATCCTATAACCCCATATATCACAGAGCTCAGCTTCTCTCCTCTATCATATAACCCTATAAATAACAGAGCTCCTTCTCTTCCTCTATCATATAAATCCTATAAAATCACAGAGCTCACTTCTCTCCTCTATCAAAATAACCCTATATAATCACAGAGCTCAGCTTCTCTCCTCTATCATATAACCCTATATATCACAGAGCTCAGCTTCTCTCCCTCTATCCTATAACCCCATATATCACAGAGCTCAGCTTCTCTCCTCTATCACATCCTTATCTCAGATAGGGCAGCGAATCCACCTGACCGGTTCCCTTTAGGTCAGAGAATCCATTTAAGTGAATAGGATCCAGGCACAATATTGGGTAAGGCTGCTATAGGGACCATCCCTAATAAGTATGGTACAGGGGTGTTACTCTATATGAGACCTGTGTCAGACACTGCAATGCATCTCCTGACATTACACCTGCACAACCCCGTTAAACTCTCCTCTCACACATTTATGTTACACC
Organism: Phyllomedusa bahiana; assembly: GCA_025379985.1. Taxonomy (NCBI): domain Eukaryota; kingdom Metazoa; phylum Chordata; class Amphibia; order Anura; family Hylidae; genus Phyllomedusa; species Phyllomedusa bahiana. The sequence continues at coordinate 77,331 of JAODAL010011565.1, forward strand.
CACATGCTCTGTGACAGGTGCAGCTCTCACCTCTATAAAGGGACCGCTCTGCTGTATTCAGAGACCCCCATAAGCCAATGACGAGCTCTGCCACCTCTCCAGTCACAGCAGCCATGACACCTGACAGGACAGTGGCCGGGAGCCCCCAACCCGGGGACAGGTGCAGGGTACAGAGCTCTCTCACACGTTTATGGGGGAAATTCCATAGACCTGTGAGAGAACACAATCCAGCCATGAGATCAGCCATCCAAATGAGGTTAGAAGCAGCGCAGCGGCCCCACCGCCTATACCCGTGTACTATAACCAGACACAGCACCGGAACACGGACGAGCGGGAACACAGCAGCACCGAGACTGACCTGAGAACAAGCGGCGGAGACGGCACCTGCCGGGCAACCTCCCGCATCACAACCACTCACTTCCGGACTGTTTGAAAAACGCGCCGTGCGCAGTGACGTCATGCGATAAACATCCCTCACACTGACACGCAGAGGGCTACGGTGTCCGAGCAGGGACAAGCTGAGCAGCGCGTTCTGTCCTCCGCTCTCTGCGCAGTGTAGAATTGGCGCTTATTCATTTATAAACTAATTAGTTTAGAATTTCATGTCTATAGGAAAAGAATAAAGGTGTCACCAGGATTCCCATAGACTGGTTCTCTAGCAGTATAACACCATACTGGCCTGGGCTCATGACGAAACAGAGCACTGTGCCCTTACCACTGGTGCAGACCGTGCCACGTACAATGTGCAGACCGTGCCACGTACAATGTGCTGACCGTGCCACGTACAATGTGCAGACTGTGCCATGTGCAGACCGTGCCACGTACAATGTGCAGACCGTGCCATGTGCAGACCGTGCCACGTACAATGTGCAGACCGTGCCACGTACAATGTGCAGACTGTGCCATTGTGCAGACGTGCCACGTACAATGTGCTGACCGTGCCACGTACAATGTGCAGACCGTGCCATGTGCAGACCGTGCCACGTACAATGTGCTGACCGTGCCACGTACAATGTGCAGACTGTGCCATGTGCAGACCGTGCCACGTACAATGTGCAGACCATGCCACGTACAATGTGCAGACTGTGCCATGTGCTGACCGTGCCACGTACAATGTGCAGACTGTGCCATGTGCAGACCGTGCCACATACAATGTGCAGACCGTGCCACGTACAATGTGCAGACTGTGCCATGTGCAGACCGTTGCCACGTACAATGTGCAGACTGTGCCATGTGCATGACCGTGCCACAATACAATGTGCAGACCGTGCCACGTACATGTGCAGACTGTGCCATGTGCAGACCGTGCCACGTACAATGTGCAGACTGTGCCATGTGCTGACCGTGCCACGTACAATGTGCAGACTGTGCCATGTGCAGACCGTGCCACATACAATGTGCAGACCGTGCCACGTACAATGTGCAGGGCTTGCCATGTGCAGACCGTCCACGTACAATGTGCAGACTGTGCCATGAGCAGACCGTGCCACGTTCAATGTGCAGACTGTGCCACGTACAATGTTTCAGACTGTGCCATGTGCAGACCCTGCCACATACAATGTGCAGACCATGCCACGTACAATGTGCAGACTGTGCCATGTGCTGACCGTGCCACGTACAATGTGCAGACCATGCCATGTGCAGACCGTGCCACGTACCATGTGCAGACCCTGCCATGTGCAGACCGTGCCACGTACAATGTGCTGACCGTGCCACTTACAATGTGCTGACTGTGCCATGTGCAGACCGTGCCACGAAAAATGTGCAGACCATGCCACGTACAATGTGCAGACTGTGCCATGTGCAGACCGTGCCACGTACAATGTGCAGACCGTGCCACGTACAATGTGCAGACCGTGCCATGTGCAGACCGTGCCACGTACAATGTGCAGACCGTGCCACGTACAATGTGCAGACCGTGCCACGTACAATGTGCTGACCGTGCCACGTACAATGTGCAGACTGTGCCATGTGCAGACCGTGCCCACGTACAATGTGCAGACCATCCACGAAACAATGTGCAGACTGTGCCATGTGCTGACCGTGCCACGTACAATGTGCAGACTGTGCCATGTGCAGACCGTGCCACATACAATGTGCAGACCGTGCCACGTACAATGTGCAGACTGTGCCATGTGCAGACCGTGCCACGTACAATGTGCAGACCGTGCCACGTACAATGTGCAGACCGTCCCATGTGCAGGACCGTGCCACGTACAAATGTGCAGACCGTTGCCACGTACAATGTGCAGACCGTGCCATGTGCAGACCGTGCCACGTACAATGACCCTCATTTATTTTTGTGGCTGCGGCAGAAAAGAGTCTTAACCCCTTTAGCCTCCAGCCTGAAAAGTAGTTAATGACCAGAACATTTTTTTAGTTTTTTGCCTCCTTGCGTTTCAACAGTTTTTTTCAATGACGCAGTTGGATGAGGTCTCTTTTTATTCGAGACAAGTTGTACTTTATGGGGGAATAGCTTAAAATAACTTAAAAATAATTTCAGAATTTTCTTTAAAGGGGTTTTGCCACGAAGTAAAATTGACGTGGGAAGCTTGCAAATTAAATAATAAACATTTTCACCATTCATCATTATTAAAAATTCTGGACCGTTTTTTGTTTTAGCTGCTCCTTTAGTGAGCCATTGTTTACAGCTCGTCTCCAGGGGATACGACCAGGGCTGGGAGCTCCTCAGTGTTCAAACTCCGGGTGCTGTCATTCTACTCCTGTCCTTTGGACTAGTTATTAATAAGTCAAACAGTAAAAAAAAGAAACCTCAATGAGGTCTGTGCATTGATAAAGAGAAAAAAAATCCAGAGGTTTAGTTCCTGCAGAGATTTGAACCAAGGACCCTTGTGCTGTGAGGTAAAAGCTTTACCTCTGAGCTACGCTCACCTTTGTACCTAAACAGACCTTTCTTTGACTAAAGAGAGGAAAGGCCTGGTGATGCCATCCTGCTGAGTCACATGTTATGCAATTCAAATAAATCACACACGCCCCCTTCTGAGCACACAGAGCTGAAGAGCTGGATGCAGGAGGTAGGAAATGAGATCGTGGCAAAACCCCTTTACATTTTTTTCCAATTTTTGTTTATATAAATTTTTTTTTACATCATTCACATTTCACACTTAATAACTTGTTAGATTAATTCTACAGGTTATAACAGTCGTGTGGATACCTAATATATGTAGCTTTTTTGTGTGTGTAATGTGTGCACAATTATTTTTTATAAAATATTTTTATTTTTTAAAACATTTTTTACACTTTTTATGTTTTTTACTTTTTTTTAAATCCCATGAAGGTAGAACTGTTTTACTTTTGTTTTTTACACTTAGTAATGGATTAGCATATTCAAATATGCTAATACATTGTAAATCTGTGTCAGTATGACACAGGCCGTGATCAGGCAGCTCACAGTCGGCCCTGATCGCTGGCTTTTTTACACAGACACCCCGGGGGCTACCCTAGCTCCCCAGGGCTGTCTGTGCAGCCTTTCCCCGGGCTCTGTTGGTTCACCAGGCGTTCCGATCACCGGGACAGAGCAGGGAAACCCTTTGATTGCGCTGCGGTGACGAACTGCGGCAATCAAAGGGTTAAAGCATCAGGGAGAGGAGGTTTCCTCCGCTCCCCGATGCTTGCAGGAGCTGCACTGGGATCCGGGCTGTGTAGTACAGCCTCGATCTCAGCGCTGCTGCGGCGCCCAGAGCCGCAAACTCCACTGTCTGTAGCGACGCCAAAAGACGTCGCTGCAGACGAACGACCTGAAATGTACAACGCCAAAAGACAGTGCGCGGTCGTTAAGGAGTTAAAGAAGTGACGCATTTCTGGTGCAGGTTCACAGGTGAAAGGGGGCGTGGCCACAGTGTGACTCACTGCGCCACAAGGTCCAACAAAATGACCCAAATTCTGGCATAAAAAGTACTACGACTAATAATTGGTCTAAATAGCTTGACTAGTACGAAGAGGCAGACATTCACCATTCACTGCATAAAAGATTCATTTTTCAATACATAACTATAAAGCTGAATAGGTTCTTATCAAAATATTATCATAAAAATCATAGGAATATAAACATTTTCAGGATCACATTGCATCCAATGATGAAATATGAAAGGGGTCGTCTCACCACGCTGTTTTACGGAGCCAAAAGCAACTTTCATTGATGCATCCTGTCTCTTCCTGGTCAGGCTGTGGGTGGTCCTGTGGCAGGGATTAGCATATCAGCTCCATATTCAAAGGTCTGCTTGCTACTCTAACATGAGAGCAGTAGATGTTTATCTAAAGTGAAGAGAAGTTTCAGAGCTAAAGTAAGCAGAAGTAATTGATTTAGACGGAACCGCAAGGGAATCCCTATGTCCGCGTGGGGAGAGGCCTAGATGTTTCTCTAGAGATTTATATTATTGCACCTGCTGCACGGAGGAAAACACACACACCACAGTCGACGGACTGGCGGCATTTCCTGTCCTTTATTAACCAACAGCGAGTTATGTAGGCATCTTTTACATGCCATGAGAGAAGCAATACATAGATATCATGTGGCATATATAAACTATTTCTGTTTGTTCCCTTTATCAGGCACCGTATCCCCCACACTTAGGCCCGGTTCACACGGCTTATTGCCGGCGTAATTGCGGGGACGGATTTCGCCCCGCAATTACACCGGCAGCCGTGCAGCGGGGCGGGGGGCGTACGCGCCGTAGATAATTGACATGTCACTTTCTCCCCGCCCGGCGGATTCGCCGAACGGGGAGAGGTGACGGAATCCATAGTTCTCTATGAGAACTGTGGATTACCATAGTTACTGGGACGGATTGGAGCCGTACTGCAGCGCAAATACGGGGCGCAGTACGGCTCCAATCCGTGCCCAAATAAGCCGTGTGAACATGGCCTTATAGTCTTCTGTTGGAAGGTGTGTAGTTCCAAGACTCAACGTCATCTTTTTACCAAGCACGTGTAATAACCCTTAACACAAACAGGGTGTGATCTAGATACAGTAGTGATCATGTGGATGAATAGACATTTCACCTACACATTCCATAACATAATCAGTCTCCTTTGTTTGTTAGATCAGATAACACTGGGGTTTTGCCACAATCTCATTTCATACCTCCTGTATCCAGCTCTTCAGCTGTGTGTGCTCGAAGGGAGCATGTGTGATTTGTTTGAATTGCATATCATCTGACCCTGCAGGATGACAGCACCATGCCTTTCCTCTCTCTAATCAAAGAAAGGTCTGTTTATGTCTATTTATGAGAGCTGTGAGTAGCTATAATGTAGCTCAGAGGTAAAGTTTTTGCCTCACAGCACAAGGGTCCTTGGTTCAAATCCCTGCAGAAATCAAACCTGTGGATTTTTTTCCCCTTTATCAATGCACATATCTCATTGAGGTTTCTTTTTTATTTATTTGCACTGTTTGACTAATTACTAAGGAATACTGAGGACAGGAGTAGAATGACAGCACCCAGGGTTTGAACACTCAGTAGCTGCCTGAGAGGAGAGGTGATGTCTGAGAATGTCTGACCAAGACTGAGGAGCTCTCAGATCTGGTCGTTTCCCCTGGAGACGAGCTGTAAACAATGGATCACTGAAGGAGCAGCTAAAACAAAAACGGTCCAGAATTTTTAATAATAATGAATGGTGAAAATGTTTATTATTTAATTAGCAAGCTTCCCACATCAATTTTACTTTGTGGCAAAACCCCTTTAAGCTGCAGGCAGTTTTGTATGCTGACCTGTGTTATGATGTTATCCCTGCTATCAGATAAGGCTAATAGTGGGGGAGAGCAGGTCGGTAACCTAGAGAAACCTGAGGGCATTCAGACTTGAGAAAATCATTTTTATCTCCAAAGAAAAATAAAAAAGTAATATGCTTGGAAAACGTCTAAATCTACTGTCCCCTACATGTTGAAAGCTAATCTTTGTAGTGAGACAACCCCTTTAAGTAAGTTTTAATCTAATATACAGGTAGGAAACCATGAAAGCAAGATAGTAAGTTTAATAATTTAAATCTATTTTCTAAAAGAAATAGAGGGACAATTATAGAGCTCAGAGGGACCTGGGTTAAAATAGGTACTGTTCCTCTGAAATAGGGACACTTGGTATGAAAGTACGGTGCATGGATAGCTGTATACTGTGATCCCTCAGGTTGCTGTGGCCTCAGGATACAATATTTCCTTCATACAATGGTCTTTCTTGGGACATTGTATCTTGTAACCAGACTAAACCTACAATTTTATAGTCACTGCTGATCTGCAGTGATTGATGGAATATCCAACGTATTATTCTGAACATTTTACCAGTAAATATCTGCATGGGTGAAGTGACTGCAGTGACTGGTGGTCTAATAGCACCTCTCTATAGTACAGCACAATACTACACAGTCAAGTCACATTATTATGTCCACTTCTGACTTTCGACATTGGCAGTGTGTAGCTCATGAAGAAAGTCACATGTGGTGAGCTGGGTTGGTGTGTATATAAAGTGTGGGTTACGCTGTCTGCACACATATCCCTCGTTGCTCCTATAGATGTGTGGCAATTTATCAAATTTGCAAAAAGGGGTGATTATTTGGTTTTCGGGTCAAAAGTGGCAGTATTTCTGACATTGTGCAGTTTGTGACTTGTTCATGTGCTGCTGTGGTGAAAGTGTATTGTGGGTGGACAAATGGCGCCATTGTGAATGAGCAATGTGGAAACTTCAGAGCCCCATCTGCCAATGGTGTGAGGTAAACATTGCCTACGAAGGTGCGCGAAAGTGGACCCACCTGTAAAGTTGATTCTGGGGCCAGTCCCCAGACTCCTTTTAGTCTCTCCCAAGGATTTATATGAAGTTTAAAAGAAACTCCATGTCTGTCATGCTTAAAGGAGTTGTCTCATTACGAGCTTTCAGCCTGTCAGTGTCCCTGGTAAGTTGAACTGAGGGGCGTGCTTCTTGGTCTGTCTGTTCTGCTCCCTCTCCCCCCTCCCATCAGCACACAGGCAGCTACGTAACTTCTATACAGGGGGGGAGGGGGTTTGCTCTCAGAGTTCACCCTGTGTGTGCCTGCCTAGGTCTGTTGCAGGAGAGGGCTGATCTAGGAGTGTAGAGAGGAATATGAAGCTGTGTGCTAATAGAGCAGAGGGGATGCATGTGTTCCTATATCCCCTGCTTAGCTTACAAGTCTCCACATCTCCAGCAACAACAAGGGCAGTGTTACTATACTCAGGATGTCTCACTAATACAGGAGAACATAAAGTATTCACATGCCCCCTGATTTGTATAGTATTAGTATAGTCACAGTTCCAAAGACATATCATGATTATAGTAACAGACAGGGTCACTGCTGTCACATCAATCTGTGTAGAGAGCAGGAGGAAGCAGGCACACACAGGGTTAATCCAGGCAGCATGGACACAGACGCCAGAGTCCTCCTCCCCCTCCCCCCTCCACTACAGAAGCATTCTGTGTGGGAGGGGCTCTCTGCTCTGACCTGTCTTCAAAGGTGATGAGTCATTCAGACCTGACAGCCAGTAAGATAAGGATCAACAGGTCGGCTACTATAGAGATCTGAGAAGCTGATGTAGTAATACTAACAGGGCTAGCTCAAAATCAGTAGGACATTTGTAATGAACATATATTGCAAAGCTGCTTGTTTTTTAAAGATCTTTAAATTAAAACCCAATCATTGTAGCGAGACAACCCCTTTAAGGGCCCACCGAGGGTTTCCCCTTTTCCTCTGTGGGCCAGTCCTAGTCTTTGCTCCATTGATCCACCAAGAATAAGGTTGTGTTCAAAGAGGCTTAAACCCTTCCTTCTGTGAGTCTTCAAGGCTGTCTGCCCTGTCAAGGCGCCACTCGTAAGGTTGCACCAACCACTCTTTATTGAAAAGCTCTGCTACAAAAATGCTCCTAACCATGCTCGCCACTCACTCTAACCTGTAGTAGCAGCAGTATAGAACAAACATTTTCAGGTCAATATCTCCAGACCAACCTATAATTCACATAATGACAACAAATAAGTAGAGGCATAGAACAGGGATGCACATGTGGACCCCAGTGCCCCTCTGTGCGACCCCAGCCATCAGGACGCAAACATGATTTGTCTCAGTCCTAATGCTTCAGAAAGGAATAATCATTGTTGAACAGCTACATTTAACTGATGGCACTGTTATGATGGCACTATAAAGCTGGTACTGTTATGGTGAGCATTATGGGCGAAATGCATGATTTTTGGTGCACAGGCGCCATTTTTTTTGCTTGCATTAGTAGTGTAGAATGCGCCTGAATCTATGAACCTGTTCTACTGCGGGTCATAGATTTAGCACTTTCTAGCTACAAAGCGACACTTCTGGCTCAGGTAAATCACTTTTAAAGTGCTCTACCTGTTCCAGCAGTAATTTGCATGGATTTGCTGTACTAAAGCTATAAATGTGCGACACGCCTCTAGCACGTCCCCCAATCTCAGATGCATTACAAAGTGCCACAGGTTAAAAATATAGTGAACTGGGCTGAAAAGACGCCGGACTTCTGGCGCAGCCCCGTTCACACGTCGTCCTATATGCCTGGCAATGTGTCGGTGGGTACTGCTGGTTGGCACTGTGTTAGTAGGCACTGTGTGGCTGGCACTTATGGTGGGTACTTTATGGCTGCCACTGTAGGGCTGTATATACTATTTTAAGCAACCTAAATTAACAATACAGAAAAACTGTTTTTGTATTTTTTTCTGGGAGAGGTACAATGTGACCCTTGGTCAAAAAATGCTTCACATCTCTGGTACAGAAAGTGCATCACTTTATTTTACAATATATATATCATAAATATAAAGTTCATTGCAGGATAAAACAATTTAAAAACAATTCAAACAAAAAGAACACAAAGTGCTGAATTTAAAACAATACAAAATGTGAAGAACTGTATGTCTGGCATTAATATATGACAGAGTTAATGTACCTGACAAGTGTCAAAAACCAATTCATGATGCAAATCATGCAAAAAGGGAATTCATAAAAAGTATTTAGTACTTCATAGTAAAAAGGGAGTCTCAGGACAAGTGTCAAATAAGTCCAGCATAGTCAAAAACATTTCATAAAGTGCCCAAAGTCCAAACAAAATGTCACGATCTGGCGGTAACAACGTATGCTGAGGCGCCGATCGCTGGTATCCGGGTGTGGATCCACTGTGGGCTATACAATACATGGAAATCCCTAAAGAAGCATTTATGCTATCTATCATACATGAAAAAAACTTTGAGATTCTTAGTTCACAACGTTTTGATCAAAAAATGTTAAGCCACCCACGGCTTACAACGTGATCTCAAAGGGGGGTGGTCCTACGCTATCTTTACCTCTCAATAGAGCCAAATCCAGACTTCTCATTGGGTCAACCAACCTCCATTATCCAGAGAGAAAAAAATAAAAAAAAAACAACCTTGCAAGCTGCACTGATATAACAGCCTGTGAAAGAGGGCGGTGTGCGTGTGTATATATATATATGCCGCACCCCTGCCAGTGGCACCCAGGTTCACATTGTGTTTTTCAGAAATGTTTTTTTGTGCAGAACTTTACGTTGTATTTGGCATATATTGCTTTTAATCTATATAGGGAGAAAGGGATGCCTCCATTTTGGTTTCTTGCACCCCGCCCACTTTCACAGGCTGTTATATCAGTGCAGCTTGCAAGGTTGGTGTTTTTTTTTTTCTCTGGATAATGGAGGTCAGTTGACCGAATGAGAAGTCTGGATTTAGCTCTATTGAGAGGTAAAGATAGCGTAGGACCACCCGCATTGAGATCACGTTGTAAGCCGTGGGTGGCTTAAACATTTTTTGATAAAAACGTGTGAACTAAGAATCTCAAAGTTTTTTTCATGTATGATAGATAGCATAAATGCTTCTTTAGGGATTTCCATGTATTGTTTAGCCCTTTTAGCAGTGGTGTGCCACTGGTAATGGTGTGCGTGTGTATATATATATATATATGCCGCAACCCTGCCGGTGGCACCCAGGTTCACATTTTGTTTTTTTACAGAAATGCTTTTTTGTGCAGAACTATACGTTGTATTTGGCATATATTGCTTTTACTCTATATAGGGAGGAATGGATGCCTCCATTTTGGTTTCTTGCACCCCGCCCACTTTCACAGGCTGTTATATCAGTGCAGCTTGCAAGGTTGGTGTTTTTTAATTATTGTTTTCTCTCTGGATAATGGAGGTCGGTTGACCCAATGAGAAGTCTGGATTTGGCTATATTGAGAGGTAAAGATAGCGTAGGACCACCCGACCTGAGATCACGTTGTAAGCCGTGGGTGACTTAAACATTTTTTGATCAAAACGTGTGAACTAAGAATCTCAAAGTTTTTTTTCATATATGATAGATAGCATAAATGTTTCTTTAGGGATTTCCATGTATTGTATAGCCCTTTTTTATGTTTTTTTTTTTGTGCAGAACTATACGTTGTATTATGGATCCACTGTGATCACCACAGGCGAGATGGTATATGAAGATCCATACCAGGGAGCGGAGTCTAAGGGGCCCCCGGTTTCACCAGAGCCCGCCGCAAAGCAGGACAGACTTTGCTGCGGGGAACCCCTAGGTCGATACCCCTGACGTGGCTACCTGCAGTGACAGCTGAGGTGCACGACCAGAACTCCAGGCACAGAATTGGTGGTAGACAGGTACAGCCGGAAAACATATGCAGCCAGATACAGCAGGAAACCGGACTGGTATAACAGCAGGTAACTGGACTGGTATAAAGGCAGGATACAGCAGGTAACAGACAGGTATAATGGCAGGATACAGCAGGTAAACGTATGAGTCCAAGGACAGCAGAAACACAGCAGGTACTGGACGGGTACATGGACAGCAGAAGACGACAGACAGGTGGTCAGGAACTCTGATGGACTGCAGGAACTGAACCAGGCATCTCAGGGGTTAGGTCCAGAATAGCAGACCTGAGAAGCTGGCAGAAGCTCAGATGGACAACCTCTCAGAAAGAGGTACAACAATGGACTGACCCAGAAGCATGGACAGGAACTTCCTCTTATAGCCAGGGGTCATAGGTCAAGAGGAAGGTGAACAGGACAGAGAACCTATAAAGGGTAGGAAGCTGCCGCGCGTGCACCCTAGGAGGCACAGTGTGCACATAGGACCCCAGTAAGTAAGTACAAGGAAGGCACGGACACGCTGACTGTCCATGGCAGGGACCGTGGCGTGAACCGTGACACAAAATTAACACCAACCAGACATAAGAAAGAGTATAACCTCTGACAGAGTCTATCCTGACACATGTTTCGCCACAGCTAGCTTTCTCACAGGGCTGACTGAGGAGAGGTGTATAAAATAGCCCCATTAATTACTCAGAGCACATCCCAAATATATATAATCAGTGATATAAAAAGGCTCTCCAGTAGAAAATAATATGAAATAAAACTCAGTGGTACTTTGTGGCTCACTCACTTATGCTGCATAAACCTGGGACAGGTCTGGAGCCGGCATCCAGAAGATATGATGGCTGCATGTCAATGCCCAGTTTACAAGAACAGAACGCATATGCTGACCATCAAGCCGGTGCATGTACTCTGATGAGATGCACCACAGTTGGCCTTGTTTGAAATGAGCAGCCAATAACCAATATCTGATTATAATCTAAAAATATCAAAAATGACTGAAACGGTCACCCAATGGTTATAGTAAACAACACTTCTTCCAGTAGATTACAATAGTACCAACGCGTTTCACCCATGATGATACAGGCTTCATCAGGGAACATAGGAAATGTCACACAGGTGGAAGCAATCAATCTATGTCATCAAACACCAGAGTAAAATAAATACATCTCAAAATGTAACATATATTATTCTTGTATAATGTATATCAACATTGCACCCAGCAAATATCCCACAATAAAAGGCAATAAGATAGATGATATAAATGCCCAAAAGAAGCACAAGACGTTCGTTACTTACATAGTTATCTCTACAGTTCTACATGTGCAAAACAGCACCCACAGATATACTTACATATAAGTCCTCTAAATCATAGTAGAGAGTATAAACGAACCAAATGATAACAGAGTCCAGTCAGGGCCAATGTTCCTCCTTCTGATAAGAAGGTTGATTACATAGATTGATTACATCCACTTGTGTGACATTTTCTTTGTTCCATGATGAAGCCTGTAGCATCATGGGGGGGAAACGCGTTGGACTATTGTAACCTTTGTCCTTAAGTAATCTAGTGGAAGAAGTGTTGTTTACTGTAACCACTGTGTGACCATTTCGGTAATTTTTTATATTTTTTTGATTGTAAACAGGTATTGGTTATTTCAGTGCATTCTATTAGTCTATTGAGGTATCAAGGTTTATTAGGGAATAATAGGGTGTGATAGATAGGACTAGGTTCCTGTTGGGGTGCCATTATCAGGAGAAGATACCGCAATACCTCTACGATATGGAGGGACTAGGTAGTTACTTAGGGGTAGTAGTAGGGATGGTCTAAGGATTTTGTTTCTAGCTGTAGAATATTATATATTATATAATATTATATTATTGTATTATCTGTATTGAGGATTAAAGGTTAAGTTATATCTTGTTTCCAAGCATTTTTCTATGGTTTGATGTTGGAAACAACATGTTTAAAACCAATTAATATTAGGTATACTACTTTAAGTTGTTAGGTGTTGTAGATTCAAAGTCGTTTATGCCAAATAACCAGTCTTTATTCCATTAATGTTAGCCCAAACCAGGCCACAGATCACAGCAATGCCATTCAAAACAACAGAGCGACCATGAACAGCAAGTCATTCAGAAAACCCTACCTGATATTCTTAATGTACGGCCACGTTAAATGGATTGTCTCACTACAATTATTGCTTTTTCTGTTAAAGATCTTGCAAAAACAAGTCATTTTGCAATATGTGTCCCTTAATAGTGTCCTACCTATTCCTAATATCCCCTCTTGTATGGGCTGCATCAGCTTCTCAGGTCGCTATGACTACAGACCTGTTCGATTTCTCCTTTTAGGCTGCTTGTGCTGGTCATATAGCTACAGTCTGGTTTCCTCATGCGCTCTTTACCACAGTCAGTACGTAGCCAGTAAAATCAAAAATCGAATCTGACACTAAAACAGGATTGTGGTAGTATGATTATCACTTATTTTGTGAGACAATCACCCTTTAGATAACTCTGGTGGTATGTTTAGGTTTACTAGATGTTTTTAAAGTTAAATTTAAAAATAGAACTTAGTAAAGGTCAGTGTGATGTATTGTTTTGAATGGCACAAGCCCTAAGGTCTGGTGTCACATACCTTCAACTATTTTGCGCCACTAGTATGGCACCTGTTCTATGCATTTTGGTTTTTATTGTTTATAAATACATGTGATAATGCAGAAGGACAACTGGTAAACGCCCAGCCGTGATCGACCTCTAACTTTATTAGGGAGGGACCTGGCTCAAAACAAGGTGTCAGTGCACTGCAAAGAGGGAGACTTTGGATAGTTCGGTCTGATTTTATTTTGTTTGACTCGTTGGCAGCTGACAGTTTGTTGAACAAGATGGGGTGCATCCCCTAACCCTTTTCCTAATGCAAGCTCCATTTCCTAGCTGGTGCTGAATAAGCACTGCTATTAAAAACCAGACACTGGAGGATGCTGTGCCACAGTACTACAGCTGGTGGAAAACCATTTTAAATGTCTGTTTTATAGTATTATGAATTTTTCATCTTGAGATAAGGAAATGGTTCAATCTAGTGGCAGAACTTGAGAGGTCTGGACCTATTGAGGCAACTTAAGGTGGTAGTTCCTAAATGGACTTATGCTTTTCTATGGGCGGCTCATAGCATAGCTACAGATGACAACTTGACAGTCGTCCCCCCCATTTTTGGGGAAGACGGTATGCAGATCTGCACCCTTCTCATTCTGTATCATGTTGGCTCGTACCTGGCTAACAAAAAAGTTTCTTCATAGTAACACACCCCTTTATGGTAAGCCCTATGGGTTTCATTCCATACAGTATTTAGATCTCAGTGAAGTAAATTACTTTTTCTCTGCTATGATGCCATTGAAAACATTACATGATGACCAGCAAAATAGACATGGTGGTTTAACTAGCCTTGCGCTATGGCAACATCACTATATTTACATGTAATAACCTGCCTTAGCACTTGTGCACATTGTCCGAGGTTTCTCCCAAGCTTTATCACAGATATCATCAATTATGTAGAAATATTGTGAAACGTGCTTGCACCTAGTTGTTTAGTTAAATATGTGGACAACAGTGTGACTTAAAAGGGTTGTTCACTACACTGATTCATCTTTCCTCTTTCCTGTTTTATTGGTTTTCACTTTGATATTCAGGGACGTGTTTTCTGGCTTCCACACTAGGCTGCGTAGAAGCCAGGTCTGTAGCTATAGAAAATTAAAACCCACAGTGCTGCAGACATATCAGTAGAATTGAACAGGTCTGTTGCTATAGCATACCAAGGTAGGCTGTTGCAATCACTACAAGAGGAGATTTTAGGATAGGTAGGAAACTGTTAATGGACTCATTTGCAAAGTGACTTGTTTTTGCATAGTCTTTAAATAAATAAAGCAAATCATGTAGTGAGACACACCCTTTAAACCCTGATGGACAACTTTGTAGTCAATGGGGCCTGTCAACAGAAGGTTGATGCAGATTGAACAGGGCCTTATTGATTCTACCAATTTACTACTAATTTCTCCATGTAAGGTCCTCAGTTACACGCATACAAGAGTGAACATGGTGGATACCTCATTCTCTTCTATTAATCGAATTAACCTTTATCTGTCTGTCTTCTGCAAGGATATTTTAACATGTGATAGATATTGCAGTTTACATTTTTACGAGTGTTCACAGGTGCCCCCGCGTCCCTCACCAGGTCACGGGCACATCCGTGCTGTGTCGGATGGGGGGTCTGGCCAAAGGGGAATTAAGACTCGGGGGCCCACCCCTACTGTACATGTAATTTTACCTGGCCTCTGGACATAAACGCGCCATTTTACCATAATACTGTTGTGCAAATACAGAACTGTATTGTGTACTGAGTTTCAATGTAGTCACACATTTGGCTGGTCTAACATATCATAGACACAGGGGCTAAGTAGCTCTATCCATATCTCCACCAGCACCACCATACAATATCCCCCTCCATGTTTCTCTAGGTCACGCACAATCACCACTTCTAAAATTAACAACAGCAAGAAAGTAAAGTCTAACTCCTAAACATAGGGTTTGGGTGTTCCTCACTAATACAATCGGAATACACAACATGTACGCTGCCACTATTAACCACGACGATTTAACTTCAACACTGCTTTATGGAGACCACAAATAGGCGTCAACACAGCTCGGGTAACCAACAACCTCACAATAGAGACCCACATAGAGGTACAGACACCAGCTCAGGGAATAATACCCCCCCATATACCACCGCCAAATAGAGACCAAATAGAGGTCAGACACCAGCTCAGTTATAACCTACAACACTGCCATATGAAGTCCAATAGAGGTCAGAACTGCTCAAGTTTATCCTTCAACACTACCATATGGGAGACCACATAGAGGTCAGACACAATCTCAGGTAATAACCACCTACACCACCATATGGAGACCACGTATGGTCAGAACACCAGCTCAGGTCACATCAAAATTTACAGTGAATTACAAGCGTTGATCCTATTTAGATAAGTTAAAATAATATCCCTGACGTCAGGGACTCACCGGAGAGTCTTATATGTTGAGTCGTTCTCTTCCCTCATAAGTCATTCTTATTCCCTTTTCTGCTTTTCTGTTCCACACCGCCATGATGACTTGTCCCAGCCACCACTATCCCTGCATAAAGTACAACACAATTCTCTGTAGAATCCTCAATTTTCCAGCATCTCTTTACCTATTCCCACCGCTGTACAAGCTTAACCTGTGGTGGTGAGAGCTGAGGAGCTGGGTACAAGCCATAATTTAGAGGACTAGTTTCTGAGGGGTTGGAGAGGTGGGGAGAGGACTAACCCCCTGGAGATAATGCTAACCAATTCTGGGCTGATTCCCTCTCTATTATATTACAAGGGTAGGTAGACAAGACCACTTGGTTGGTAGGCAAATAGGCAAGGCCCCGGTTAATAGAAAGGAATCTTTAGGTAGGTAGAACCCGATGGATAATGTTAAGTAGGACCTGAGCACCAGTAGTTTGGTGGTACTAGCACGGGCGGGTAGGTAAACAGACCCTGTTGATAAGCAGAGCCCATGTTAGGCATGTTGATAGGGTACAGTTAGGTGGGTTGACTCCCCTTTTGGGTGCTGTAGGTAAGGTTGTTGGTGAGTCCATTGTTAGGCTTGTAGGTAGGTGGTTGCCCACGTTAGGTAAGCTGTAGTACGTTAGGGTACCACTTTATATAGGCTTCTAGCAGTTAGGGCCCTCTCTTGGTAGGATACAGGCTGTTTAGGGTTCTTTAGGTTGTTATACAGTAGTTAGGGGTCCCTTTAGTGTATACAGGCAGTTAAGGCCTTCATTTTAGTAGTATACAGGTAGTTAGGGGCCTCCTTTAAGCTACGAGCTTGTGGCAAAAGCAGTGCGCAGGAAGTCAGGGCCCAACCATTTTTAGCTAGTGTGCAGGAAGTCAGGGTCCCACCTTTTAGCTAGTGTGTTTGGAGTCTAGGGCCCCTTTAGTATTTAGGCAGCCAGGGCCCCTTCTTTAAGGTAGCCAGGGGCCCGCTTTAGGTAGTCAGGGCCCCCTTTAGGTAGCCAGGGCCCCCTTTATGTAGCCAGGTGCCCCACTTTATGTAGCCAGGCCCCCCTGTATGTAGCCAGGACCCCTTTTATGTAGCCAGGGCCCCCTTTATGTAGCTAGGGCCCCCTTTAGATAGTCAGGGCCCCCCTTTAGGTAGTCAGGGCCCCCCTTTAGTTAGCCAGGGTCCCTTAGTAGACAGGGCCCCCTTTAGGTAGCTGGACATAAGTCACCAACTCACCGGGCCGGTCTTCTGAGCGCTTGGGACGCAGGGCTACGGGCGTTCAGTGACAGGATGCAGCGGCCGGGAAGCAAGCGGACATGCCCCCGGCGGCCCTGTCGTGGACGGATGCCCCGCATGTCGGGCCGTGGGCACACTCGCTCCGCTGCTCAGTCCCCTTCCTACTTACCCAGCCGTGCTCCTGTTGAGGTCTCTGCTTCCTGCAGCGTGAGTCATGCACTCCTAGGGCGAGTGTGGCATGACTACTGTTACATTTAAAAGGGCCAGGCCGACAATCTTTCCTATTGCGGTCGCTGCCTCTATTTAAGCTGACCCTTACTGATCCCCGTGCAGGATCTTTAGTGCCATAATAGCTAAAGAGAAAGTGTTTCCTTGATTCCTTGTCGTTATATCGTGTAACGTACATTTGCTACAGTTCCCTCGACCCACGAACCATTGCCGCCTGTCCTGACCTTACCGCCTGTCCCCGACTACATCTTGTCTTACGATTTTGTACCACGCTACACCTCGGCTGCCGCCGCAAACAGCTCGCTTTTCAGTGCTGTAGCTCGACATGGCCTGGTAGACTACCGCCGCAGAAGTGCAATCCTGATTTGCGGAGGGCTCTGGTGAAACAGGGTCTTTATGAGATTCCACATCACGGGTGTGGCTTAGACATCGCTTGCGGGTGGTTCACTGGATCCATTACGCCTGTCCGTGACAAACGAAGGTTGCTGCTCACGTACCACTTTTTTCCTCTGTGACCTTATCTGGGAGCCTCCAATATACGTGCACCTCTTAAACACTGGCTGAGCTGGTTACATTTAATCTCTGTACATATTAAAAAAATCCACTGTTTATCTTTAATGAAGTAGAATTTTTCCATAAGCGTGGGAAGTCAATTATGGTGAGATGGAGGAGGAAATTCTTTGTATTTGCCACTTCATTAAGTAACATAATATTTAAAGATCATAGGAGGAATGAAAAGAATTTTCCTAAAGTACTATGTGACTATGTCTTTAATAAGGAGTGTTTGGAAATAACTTAAAAAAGTCAGAAGCCCTGTGGTGCATTTTAGCAGTGATCAAGCAATCACATTGTCAAGTCCCCTAGCCTAACTAAAATAAGTGTTAAAATGTTTTGAATTTAAGGAAAAAATAAGATATAATTGGTATCACTGTGTCCATAACAACTCAAACTATGAAGTATATTCTATTCATATGAAATTGAAATAAAATGTATAAAAAAAATCTAAATTATCATCTCATGTACATGTGATGGTGATTGCCTTTAAAAAACTTATATTAATTATTGCCAGAATGTTTGTTTTCTTTTCATTCCTACAATCCAAAAGATCAAAATAAAAAGTGACCAAAAAGTTGCATGTACACAATATAAGTACCAATAATGTTTTTTTAATGTTTAAAGTATCAAAACCCAAAAACCTACAAAAATTTGGTATCTTCTTAAAGGGATTATTATTATTATTATTTATTGTTATGCCGCCATTGATTCCAGGGCGCTTGTACATTCGAGGGGGTTACATACATAACATACAAGTCAACCAAGTACAATGATAAGTGGTGGATGAATGACAATTGGCACGAAAGAGGGAGGAGGACCCATACTCCGAGAGGGCTGACACAATCTCACATGGAGGGGGAAGGAGACAGGAGGTGAGGGCAGACATGTTTGTGGAGGATGTAGTGACAGCAAGGTTAGTGTAGGTTATAGGCAAGCCTGAGTGCTATTGCCTGTGAATGGGTGCTATGGCCTCTGATTGGGTGCTATGGGCAACACAGACAATCTTACTCCTAGAGAGTACATATGACCCATAAATTTTAAAAGCAGACTAATATATCCCCCCCCTGACAGGTGCTGCCATTAGTAACCAGGAGATCCGACAGGCGTCCAGCATCCGGCAAGGGCCACCTACTTACTGCGTCACTCACATGGCAGCTTCTCTTCTCATGAATCATCTTTTTGCATTGAGCTGTGATAGTCTACAGTTCTGGTCTACCTGATGGGAGTTGTAGTTCCGGCACAGGTGGAGACCTCATTCGATACTCACGAAACATCCATGATGATCACTCGTGTGTGACCACCCTTTGCCTGATACTACGGACATGGCATCTATGGACCATGTGAGTGCACGGTTCACCTCTCCTCAGGCCCAGTCCAGGACAGGCTCGTTCATAGGAGTCTCTTCTTTCGTGCATAGGATGCGGAGGTCCACTGACAAGTGACCTGATCAGCACGGCCGGCGTCTGGCTGGGGCCGAGCTGTGGTCGTGTCACCTGTGACCTCTCCTGACCTTCCCGCCAGTAAATCCCTGTGCACCCTGCGAAACATCAACCCTGCAGCCCCCTCCCCCACAACTCTGGGTTGTGCTGTTCCTCTGTTATTCCTGTGAGAAATTTCTGAATCAGTCAAATGGGTGTTAAAATTTTTTCAAAGGGGGCGTGTCCCTACATCCACTGTTAGCATGGATTGGACTGTGCAGGGACACACCCTTAATAGGTGACACCCAGCTGACAGATCCAGTCATACATTTCTAGGAGGAATAACAGAGGAACAGCACAAGACAGAGACACAAGAGCAGAGGCTCCAGGATTGCCACCCCACAGGGAACACGAGGACCCACCAACAGAAAGGTCAGGAGAGATCACGGCTTCACTTTAAGATTACTAAGCAGGACTGGGGGTTTCACAGATGAAGCCCCCTCACCCGGGGCCTATATAATCCAAATAACAGACATATGTGACCTGGTATATGAGGACCGGATACTGTGCGGTGTGACCTGTATGTATGGATCTATAAGGTGATGGAGTGACCTGTATATAAAGACCTATAGGGGGTAAAGTGCCCAATTTATAAGGACCTTATTGTGTGTGGCGGGGGGGGGGGGGGTATCACTTGTCTATATGGAGACAAATTATAACAACTGGTGGTGGAGGGGATTCATTTTTTCTTGTTTATTAAGGACAGTATATGGTGGAGTGACCTGTTATTAGGACGGATGTATAGGGGGTGCAGGGACCTGTATAGAAGAAAATGTAGGGGTTTGGGTGACCTGTATATAAGGACATATAAGGGGTGGAGTGATCTGTATATAAGGGATTGTTAGACTACATGGATTCATCTTACCTCAGTCCGTTTTCTTGGTTTATCTTTGAATACTGGGATGTGTTTCACTGGCTTCCACTAGGCTTCAGTTAAAGTCAGATCTGTAGCTATAGCCACAGTGCTGATAGGGAAACACTATCAGGATAGATCAAACAGGTCTGTAGCTATAGAGACCCTAGAGGAGCTGGTGAAGCCTTACAGAGGGGTTATCTCTAAAGGTCTAGGTCTAGGACACTGTACTCATGGACATGTATTGCAAACGAGTCTTGTTTTTGCTGTTCTTTAAACTTATAAAGACTAATACTGTGTAGTGAGGACGGACCCTTTATTATATGTCCTTTAGACTATAGGTTAGTATGTAATTTCATACTGAGCCATGAGTGAATTTTGTGAAGATCATTGCCCAATAAACAAACCTGTGGAATTGACTTACTCTTCCACTACCCTCTCCCCCCAAAAAAGAAACAGTTTTCTTCATACATGATACCCATATATAAATGGGATCGTTCACAGGCTTATTTTCAGAACGGATTTGCCGCCGTATTTTCGATGGTAATCCATTCCGAATTCAGTCGAAAATAAGTTACAGGACATTTAATATAGCTTTCAAGGGGAAATACATGTCGTGTGCAGTCGACAATGTCTTTCCGTGCAGTATTGCGCCGCGGTTTTGCGGGCAGCAACAACGGACGGAAAAGCAATGAGATGTCAAGTATTGGGCCACCCGATTCGAGACGGATTCACCCCATTTAATGAAATGGGTTTGTAAATCCGTTGCGAAATTACAGTGCACACTTAGTGACATTATTTCACACTGATATCGGAACGGATTTACGATCGGAAATCAGCGTGAATCCGTTCTGAAATTAAGCCGTCGTGATCGAGCCTTAAAAAGTACGGACTTATCTAAAATGGCGGCTCTTGTAATGGCTTGATGGTAAGGGAAAAACAAAGAAGAGTTCTCAGCATGGCAGATATGACAAAATCAAAAAGGCTAAGTTAGACCACCTCCATAAGTGGGTAGGATTATTTTCCATTGTGATCAGTGTAGATCATATTGCACAGGTCTGGAGATGTTCCTGTCCCCCTTGTATGGGATCTACAATAAAGGAGGATGTCCACGTTTAGCTGTCCTGTGAGGGATCATAGACCACACCGATTCTTTAAAGGTGGCCATGGAGAATACTCCTTTAGTGGTGGTAGGTTTCTATAACTACAACATTTTAAGGTAATGCTGTACTTAGTTCCTATGTTTTTAGTACCACATATTAAACATTTCATTGCACCTATTCTTAAAGGGATTGTTTCACTACACTGATTCATCTCACTTCTGTTCTGTTTCTTGGTTTAATTTTTAAGTCATGGGCTAGTCTTTCTGGCTTCTACTATAGGCTGCATTAGTAGCCAGTCTAGTAGCTAATAGCGACAGTGCAGGCAGCCTTTCAGGAATGAGTCATTAAAGGTCTGTAAGCATAGAGACCTGAGGAGCTGAATGCAGCCCAACTAGTTGGGGATATCTCAGAATTTGGTAGGACATGGTTAATGGACATTATGCAAAGTGACTTGTTTTTGCAAGATCTTTAACATAAAGAGCAATCCTTGTAGCAAGACAACCCCTTTAAGTCTAGAAGGAATGAAATACTTAGAAACACACCCTGACTGAAATTACTGTCTGGGTGACAGATACACCTTCCGGCAATGCAGCTAATTACTGATCTTTGTCATAACAACCAGCAATAATGGCTTGGAGTAAATTCAACCCAGTGTGAAATATCTGTAGGGCCGATTCAGACCTAGGATGATAACTTGCCAAATTTCTGGGGCTCCTGGACAGTCAGTGGGCCCGCTGACAACCCCGGTAATGATTGGGCAGAACGTTGCTGAATCTTTATGCCTAATCGTAGTGGCCCACTGGCTGCTGCAGTCACAATCTGACCACAGCTGCAGGTAAACAAAAGACCAGAGAAGACCACCGACAGCGTCAGTGCTGGATCAACAATGCGTGGCAAGGGGAATATGAATTTTGTATCTATTTTTTTA
>JAODAL010011566.1:0-99407 GCA_025379985.1 Phyllomedusa bahiana
AGCCGGGTACGACGTAATTCATAGTTCTCTATGAGAACTATGAATTACCGTAATTGCGGGGCGCTTTTCGGGTTTATTGTAGCGCAAATATACGGCAAAATGCGGCCAGCAATTACGCCGTGTGAATGTACCCTTATACTGTTCATGTCTCATTGACCACATTGCGTAAACATCCAGCAAGGAAAAGTAAGTCGGACGACGCGGTCTTCACCGAGTATATCACATGTTAAAGGGGTTTTGTCAGATCTGATGTTGACGTGGGAGCCTCTGAGAGCTGCAGCGTTGCTTAGATGCCCTTAGGTTCCTGACTGTTTACATTAGCTAAGACCAGGAGCTGATCTGTTTGCACTTCTTATCTGATGGCAGGGCACATGAAGGGAGGGGGAGAACAAAGCCTGTGTCTGCTGTATAGAGAATCTGCTGGTTGTAATGTAATTATCTGAGTAAACATGCAGACGCTCCCTGCTCAGCCCTCCTCCCTCCCCACCCTGTCTGTAGTCAGTGAACACTGCCTGATTGGATCTTATCTTCTCTCCTGAGCAGATAAGAGGGAGAAAACAAAACCTGTAGAGCTTGTGCACAATACAGTTATCCTCTGTGGTTTAGCCAAACAATGTTTGCTCAACTACAGAGACTGAATATCAGCCCCGGGAGTGTGCATGGGAGGTGGTGCAATGACATCATGGAGGAGGCACTTGTTTTTTTAAACAGAGAAACACAACGCCCCTTTTTTCAATGCTCAAGAGGACAGTTCAGCCTGTTAGGTGTGGAAATCACTTCTTGGCAAAACCCCTTTAATGCAAGTGGATTTATAATCAGAAACAAGTCCCTTTCATCTCTATGGGGTTTTGGATGCAGATCCACATCCAAAATGACATACAAATGTCTTAGGTGCGTTTTACATGAATATTTTAGCCTTCCCCATTGTCCATCATAGTAAATTTTTCAGAAGAATGAACATGTTCTTAGTATTCTTCCATTTAATAACCAAAAGATAAAACCCGCGTTGTATGAACTACAACATGTATTTTCTATGGTTCTCAGAGGGGATGGTTTACTGTCGGTTTTAGAAGAGTTTTTCAGGTCAAGATACACAGGGGTTCCGACTTGAAGTACTCGTCGTGTGGACAAGGCCTAACCTGCCCCCACCCGGACATTTATCTCCTCACGACCATTCTAAATCGTCTGTGCAGAGAGTGCAGCTGTTATAGAAAAGAAGGGTAACGAGTACAGCTCACCGGACTCCTCGGGTATCACGGGGTTATACAGCTGTCCTTAATCCAAGTCCGGTGCACGGACGATCATCCTGGCTGGAGATGAGAACACTCTGCAAACTGGAAGCGAAGGTAATCCAGCACTCAAGGACGTAGGATTAAATTTGTAGAAAACGTGGTTCACTCTTTATTGAAGAATTCTTAAAAGCATGATTAAAAACATCCAAACATGCAAGTACACGTTTACGCGTTTCAGGCTAGATCTTCAGCCCTTAATCGTAACATACTATGAACATTGTACGAATCTTCTTAAATACCCACCCCGGAACTAATCAAACTTTTTCACCTGATGTTTAACCCTTTGGGTACAAAAATGATGCACACCCTATCTACACCCATAACATTAGACGTATTCAAGATATCTAGAACTGAGGATGCATGAATAATTTTAACCACATATAAAACCTAAGAAGTACATAGAGAACAATTGAAAAACATGCAGATATAATATCTAAACACTATATATTGTCAGAAAGAGGAACTTTGTTATGGGAATGTAAAAAAACCACAAAAAAACCCTTCAGTATAAATACATAAGATCTGTTCTATGGTTAAGTCCTAAAGGGCACCTCGTATCAAGTGTCAATATCCAATATGCCTCTCTATTGGTAAACACCTTCCTCCAGTCCCCCCCACGTATAGGTTTTTTGACATACTCAATTGCCATAACTTTTAAATGTTCCACACTATTTTGATGTACATCCTGAAAATGTTTGGAGATCCCAGACACTTTGCGGGGACCTGGATGAGTCGCATCATAAACATGCTCCCTAATCCTTACGTTAAGACATCTGGTGGTACAGCCCACATACTGTAGGTTACAAGAATCGCACCAAGCCAGGTATACGACATGTGAACTATGACAGTTCATAAAATTATGGATTTTATATTTTTTATGTGTAATGTAAGATTCAAAAGTTCCTGATTTAACCATGTATCTGCACTGTCCGCACCTACTGGTACCGCATCTAAATGAACCCTTGAAGTCAATCCATGTGTCTCTCTTGCGGACCGGGGTATTAACAAACATACTGGGTGAAACTATGTTACCTATAGTCTTGGGTTTTTTTGAGATGTACCGACACCCATCCTTAAGAATATCCCGAAGTATGGAATCTGTAGTGAGCACCGGTAAATATTTCTGTATTATTTTAATAATCTCAGTGAATTGTCTACTGTAAGCAGTAGTAAAACATATTGGGAACTTATTTTCCTTTCATGTCTTTTTGGTGCATTGATAAGTTTCATCCCTATTTCTCTCTGATGCTCTGTTCACACCTCTCTCAATCTGCCAGGTCTTATACCCCCTACTTTTTAATCTCTTGGTAATGATATTCTTTACTAATTCATAGGCTTCTGGACTGCTGCAGTTTCTTTTGGATCTAATGAATTCCCCTGTCGGGAGATTGTTTTTCACATGTTCGGGGTGGCAGCTTGATGCGTGCAGAATATTATTCCCTGCAATAGGTTTTCTATATGTAGCTGAGTGAATTTTGCCATACCTGAATCACCCATAAGTTTCAGATCCAAGAATTGTATCTCCTTGGAATTCATTTCATAGGTGAATTTTCAAATTCTCCTGGTTGGAATTTAGATAATTTACAAAAAGAGTACCGACATAGACGATCCCTGCCAGATTAGCAGGGTATCGTCTATGTATCTGCCATACCAGTAAATGTCTGCAGCAAAGGGATTATCATCATTATATATATGTTTTTCCTCCCACCAAGCCACGAATATATTCGCTAAAGAGGGTGAAAAACACGCCCTGTATTTGCAAATAGAACATGTCACCAAAAGAAAAATAGTTATGGCCCAGGAGAAATTCTGTAACTAACAAGATGTACTGTTTTAAATGATCGCTATATAGAGTGTATTTATCCATTTGGCACGCTAGTGCCTGTAATGCCAAATTGTGTGGGATAGAGGTGTATAGGGAAACGATGTCACACGAAACCCAAAGAAATTCTGGCCTCCATGCGACACCGTTCATACACTTTAATACTTCCCTGGAATCCTGTAAAAAACTAGGAGATTTTTGAACCAGAGGTTGGAGGTGCCTATCTAGCCACCCTCTTTAGCGAATATATTCGTGGCTTGGTGGGAGGAAAAACATATATATATATTGATGATAATCCCTTTGCTGCAGACATTTACTGGTATGGCAGATACATAGACGATACCCTGCTAATCTGGCAGGGATCGTCTATGTCGGTACCTCTTTTTGTAAATTATCTAAATTCCAACCAGGAGAATTTGAAATTCACCTATGAAATGAATTCCAAGGAGATACAATTCTTGGATCTGAAACTTATGGGTGATTCAGGTAGTGGCAAAATTCACTCAGCTACATATAGAAAACCTATTGCAGGGAATAATATTCTGCACGCATCAAGCTGCCACCCCAAACATGTGATAAACAATCTCCCGACAGGGGAATTCATTAGATCCAAAAGAAACTGCAGCAGTCCAGAAGCCTATGAATTAGAGAAGAATATCATTACCAAGAGATTAAAAAGTAGGGGGTATAAGACCTGGCAGATTGAGAGAGGTGTGAACAGAGCATCAGAGAGAAATAGGGATGAACTTATCAATGCACCAAAAAGACATGAAAGGAAAAATAAGTTCCCAATATGTTTTACTACTGCTTACAGTAGACAATTCACTGAGATTATTAAAATACAGAAATATTTACCGGTGCTCACTACAGATTCCATACTTCGGGATATTCTTAAGGATGGGTGTCGGTACATCTCAAAAAAACCCAAGACTATAGGTAACATAGTTTCACCCAGTATGTTTGTTAATACCACGGTCCGCAAGAGAGACACATGGATTGACTTCAAGGGTTCATTTAGATGCGGTACCAGTAGGTGCGGACAGTGCAGATACATGGTTAAATCAGGAACTTTTGAATCTTACAATACACATAAAAAATATATAAATCCTATAATTTTATGAACTGTCATAGTTCACATGTCGTATACCTGGCTGTGCGATTCTTGTAACCTACAGTATGTGGGCTGTACCACCAGATGTCTTAACGTAAGGATTAGGGAGCATGTTTATGATGCGACTCATCCAGGTCCCTGCAAAGTGTCTGGGATCTCCAAACATTTTCAGGATGTACATCAAAATAGTGTGGAACATTTAAAAGTTATGGCAATTGAGTATGTCAAAAAAACCTATACGTGGGGGGGACTGGAGGAAGGTGCTTAACAATAGAGAGGCATATTGGATATTGACACTTGATACGAGGTGCCCTTTAGGACTTAATCATAGAACAGATCTTATGTATTTATACTGAAGGGTTTTGTTTGTTTTATTTTTGTTTTTTTGTTTTTTTTTTACATTCCCATAACAAAGTTCCTCTTTCTGACAATATATAGTGTTTAGATATTATATCTGCATGTTTTTCAATTGTTCTCTATGTACTTCTTAGGTTTTATATGTGGTTAAAATTATTCATGCATCCTCAGTTCTAGATATCTTGAATACGTCTAATGTTATGGGTGTAGATAGGGTGTGCATCATTTTTGTACCCAAAGAGTTAAACATCAGGTGAAAAAGTTTGATTAGTTCCGGGGTGGGTATTTAAGAAGATTCGTACAATGTTCATAGTATGTTACGATTAAGGGCTGAAGATCTAGCCTGAAACGCGTATACGTGTACTTGCATGTTTGGATGTTTTTTAATCATGCTTTTAAGAATTCTTCAATAAAGAGTGAACCACGTTTTCTACAAATTTAATCCTACGTCCTTGAGTGCTGGATTACCTTCGCTTCCAGTTTGCAGAGAGTGCAGCTGTACACTATTTGTACAGCTGCACTGGTGGAGAGCTGGCTGTCAGCGATAGCTGGGCTCTCCACTGAGAAGACAGGGATGGTTTATTACTGTCACTGTCTTCTTGATCGTTCAATGAATGCTATGTACTCAGACAGGCAGGAAGCCAGCGTTGATTTCCTGACTCTTGGCGTCGGAGGTCACATGAGCCTGAGCTGCTGGGTCTTACCAGATCTAGACCAGCGCAGAATTCAGTACAGGGGATGTAACAAACCTTAAATTTACCCTGTAACTGGGGCTTATATACCAGTCTCAGTTACAGAAGAGAGAGGAAATTAAGAAAAAAAGTGATAATGTCTTTAACTGACCTTATGAGGCACATAATAACAGCTCAGCTGTTAGGTAAGCATATATACAGAGGGACTCCACCAGCAGAATAGTGAGTGCAGCTCTGGGATATAATACAAGATGTAACCCAGGATCACTAAAGAATAAGTAATGTAATGTATGTATGTACACAGTGACTGCACCAGCAGAATAGTGAATGCAGCTCTGGAGTATAATACAGGATGTAACTCAGGATGAGTACAGGAAAAGTAATGTATGTACACAGTGACTGCACCAGCAGAATAGTGAGTGCAGCTCTGGAGTATAATACAGGATGTAACTCAGGATCAGTACAGGATAAGTAATGTATGTACAGAGGAACTCCACCAGCAGAATAGTGAGTGCAGCTCTGGAGTATAATACAGGATGTAACTCAGGATCAGTACAGGATAAGTAATGTATGTACACAGTGACTGCACCAGCAGAATAGTGAGTGCAGCTCTGGAGTATAATACAGGATGTAACTCAGGATCAGTACAGGATAATTAATGTAATGTATGTACACAGTGACTGCACCAGCAGAATAGTGAGTGCAGCTCTGGAGTATAATACAGGATGTAACTCAGGATCAGTAGAGGATAAGTAATGTAATGTATGTACACATTGACTGCACCAGCAGAATAGTGAGTGCAGCTCTGTAGTATAATACATTATGTACCCCAGGATCAGTACAGTATAAGTAATGTAATGTATGTACAGTGACTGCAACAGCCGAACAGTGAGTGCAGCTCTGAAGTATAATACAGGATGTAACTCAGGATCAGTACAGGATAAGTAATGTATGTACACAGTGACTGCACCAGCAGAATACTGAGTGCAGCTCTGTAGTATAATACATTATGTAACTCAGGATCAGTACAGGATAAGTAATGTATGTTTACAGTGAAAGCACCAGCAGAATAGTGAGTGCAGCTCTGGAGTATAATACAGGATGTAACTCAGGATCAGTACAGGATAAGTAATGTATGTACACAGTGACTGCACCAGCAGAATAGTGACAGCAGCTCTGGAGTATACTACAGGATGTAACTCAGGATCAGTGCAGGATAAGTAATGTAATGTATGTATACAATGACTGCACCAGCAGAATAGTGAGCGCAGCTTTGGAGTATAATACAGGATGTAACTAAGGATCAGTACAGGATAAGTAATGTAATGTATGTACAGTGACTGCACCAGCAGAATAGTGAGTGCAGCTCTGGAGTATAATACAGGATGTAACTCAGGATCAGTACAGGATTAGTAATGTAATGTATGGACACAGTGACTTAATATTGTAGTGACATATTGTATTTAATATATGATGGCTTTGTGATTATTTTATTTATAAAGAGACAGGTTGGTGAAATTTTTAGTAAAAATAGTTTTAATTTTTAGGTTTGAGAAGGGGTGGTTGGATGAATTAATTTGAAGAGTGCGTCTTTTGGATTCAAGAAAATTGGGACCTTATAAGGTTTTTGTAAAGAGAGTGAGTTATTTTGGGTTGTTTGTTTTTAGATGGGAGCACCTCTTGAAATGGAAATATGATGGGGTTTAAGGATCTCTTGTAGGGGAAGGGAAGAGGAAGGGGGGGGCTTGTAAATATTTTTTTTTTGGGGCATTTTTCTTTATTTATGGGTTTAGGATGGCGTCTTTAAATTTTATAAGAGGAAAACTTGGGCTTTATTTAAAAAGTAATTGAAACTGTTTTTTTTAATAAAGAGGGAGCTGTCTTTTTAGGTAATGTAGGGGGTTTAGCTCTTATATAAGGGATTGATGAGGAGAGAAGTGAGCCTGTGTATATAGGGTTATATGTAGAGGGGGGAGTGAGTCGTATATATGGGTTATATGAGAAGAGAGTGAGCCTTGATATTTAGGGTTATATGTAGAGGAGAGGAGTGGCTCTGTGAAAATGGGTTTTGGGAAGGAGAAGCTGGTTTGTGATAATAGGGTTATATGATAGGGGAGAGGAGCTGAGTCTGTGAAAATTTAGGGTTATTGTTTAGGGGGAGAGAAGCTGAGTCTGTGTTATAGTGTTATATGATGAGGAGAAAAACTGAGCTCTGTATATATAGGTTATATGAAGAGGGGGAAAAGGAGCTTGTGTTATGGGTTTTTAGATAGGGGGAGAAGCTAAGCTCTGTGATATATGGTTATATGAGGAGAGAAGTAAGTTTGTGATAAAAGGGGGGTTATATGATAGGGAGAAAAAGCTAGCTCTGTGATTATAGGGTTATATGATAGGGGAGAGAGGCTGAGCCTGGGGTATTGGGTTTTATTATAGGGAGGATAAGCTCTTGATATAAGGGTTTTATGATAGGGGGAGGGAGTGAGTCTGTGATATATGGGTTATTATAGGGAGAGAATGACTCTGTTTATGGGTTAAAGGAAGAGGAGAGAAGGGCTTGTAATAGGGTTATATGGGAGGGGAAAAAGCTGAGCTCTGTGAAAATTTAGGGTTATAGATAGAGGAGAGAAGCTAGCTCTGTGATATATGGGTTATATGCGAGGAGAGGCTGAGCTTGTTATATGGGTGTTTTTTGATTTGGGAGGGATTTCTAAGTAAAAAGTTTTAAAAAACTGACTGGACGCCTAATGGGGTTTTCAAAAATTAATTGTATTCATTAAATAATAGACCAAAAAGCAACTTTTGTAAAAATCATAGTGTCTAGTTAAAAAAATACTCCAACCTTTTCAGGGCCTGTTTAAATGAAATTTTTATCCTTTGTTCCCAGTAGTTACGACCCCCTGATTTTTTTTTCTCTCATGTGGCGAGCATCCCCGGTTCGTATGTAAAAAAACCTACAACCCAAAATGCCAAGGTGGTGATGGGAACCGTTGTTGTGGTCAGTTGAGATTAGTCATGTGACTACCACATAGTCCCACCCACAAAAATGCTGATAAACTAAAGAGCGGAGGAGCGGGACGTATGGGCAGGGACAAAAGGTGACATGAGGGTTATTTTTCTCCAACACATAAAAAATGATAGATATGTTTTGGGTTTAACATGATGATGGTAAAAACCCCTTAAGGGTACGTTCAAACGGCTGATTTGGACGCTAAAAATTTCAGCACTGAAAGGGTATGTTCACACGGGGGAATTTCGGCACACATTTTGCCGCGAATTTGCGCTCTAATACGGGCGGATGCGTGCGAAAATTGGTAATTCATAGTTCTCTATACGATCATATTGTACACGTGGGGAGATAAGTGACATGTCAGTTTTTTGCTGCGAATACGCGCTGCGGGAGTATGTGCGTATTGGTGCGAGCTCCCGAAAGACACGATGTACTGCGGGGCGTACTGTACGTGCCGCAGTACATCATGTGGACATACCCTAAGGGCATGTCCCCACGGCACCGGTTTGCGGTTTGAAAAAAGTCTGAAAAAAACGGCCGCAGTCTAAAGGGTTTTTTTCCCGGCTTTTTCGGGGCTATTTCGGAGTAATTACGTCCGCAAAAAAAACCCCCCAAATAAGCCGTTTTTCAGACGGAATATGAACATCGCTGTGAAGGGGAAGACTTCTCTTCGCTAACCCGGAGAAAAGCTGTCCTGGCGGGGCCCTGGGGCGGCCCCTAAAGAGGGCAAATTTCCGGTCGGATAAACAACCGGTATTGTCCTCTGGTGGGGAGAGCCTACGTGTTTTTTTTTGTCTGTTTTAGAAAAAGATTGCATTTGCTGATGGGGATTTGATGAAGATTTCGGAGGCAGTTTTTAAACGTGGATTCTTGGATGCTTTAAACCTGCCTCTAAAATTCTTATCAAATCCTCGTCAGAAAATGCAAGTCCTTGTTGGGCATTGGGGGCAATATTTGCCAAAAAAGGTTTTAAAAGGGCGTTCCGGTCGATCTTAGTCCTGCCACACTTTTTTGATGAGGAGTGGACGCCAATTTTACACTTTACATTCTTTCCTGTGGGCATTTTGAGTGGGAAAAATGCATTAAGAATTGACGTCACTTATTTTTCCACGGTTACAGTAAGTGCAGGCAATAAGCCAGTAAAATAATGTTGTGTGAGCAACAATGCACAATTTACATAGGGATCAGTGGGAGGCATTTTGTAGTAGTTTTTTATGCTTTTTTGAATTCAGATTCCGTGCTGAATCAGCCCCCCCAAAAAAGCGTTGAGATGCATTGTGTGAACTTACCCTTATGAGACAGTTTAACCCCTTAAGGACCTTGCGTTTTTTTGTTGTTGACACATTAGTTTTTCCCTCCTCGCCTTCCCGGAGCCTAATTTTTTATTTTTCCATACATAACCTATGAGGGCTTTATTTTGGGGACAAGATGATAATGGTTGTTTTCCTGTATATAGAATTACTGGGAAA
This sequence comes from Phyllomedusa bahiana, assembly GCA_025379985.1. Lineage (NCBI taxonomy): Eukaryota > Metazoa > Chordata > Amphibia > Anura > Hylidae > Phyllomedusa > Phyllomedusa bahiana. Next base: position 9,751 of record JAODAL010011566.1, read on the forward strand.
CCCCAGAAAAAAAAATTCCCAAATGGGGCAAAATGTGAAAAAAAAACGTACTTGGCCATGTTTGCGGGTGTTTTGTTTTTCGGCGTTCAAAACTTCGGTAATATAATGGTTATCTGTATTCTTGGTTGATAGCTCCGGGAAACCAAACAGTACCGTTAAAAAAATTCAAAACATTTTTATTTTTGAAATTTGCGCCACGGCGCCATTTTGTGTGACCCAAAAAACTTTTTTGTACTAACACCTTGGAAACAGTGAGGGGGGTTTTTTGTGGGCTGAAAGGGTATTTTTTATTGTACCCGTTTGAAAGATGCGCTTTATTGATCACTTTTATTCCAAAAATTTTTTGGGATGTGAAATTTTTGGGGCTTGGGAAATTTTTTTTTTTCTTTTGGGGTTCGCGTAGGGTAAATTATGTTTTTTTTATGATCGGACTTTTTCGGCGCCCGTACCCTTATGTAATTTTTTTTTTTATTTGGAAAAAGGGGGGGAAAAGGGGGGGGATTTGAACTTTTATACTTTTTTTTAATACTTTAAATTTTTTTTTTTTACTTTAACATCGGTTTTTTTCCCCCGGGGCTTCACCACTGGGGGTGCGATCTTTATCAGCCTAATGATTAATAGCAATGCATTTGGGTGTCCAAAATGGCGGTTTCCCCCCTTCCTTGTGGGCCGGAAGTGGGGAAATTTAAAAGTGGCGCGACGGAGGCCCCACAAAGTTTGCCGATTGGGACTCAGCGATTCCTGCTGATGTCCAATGGAGGGGAAGAAGGTGCCGGGGACCATTTTTCATTATTGGACAGCGGGCAAAACTTTTCCCCGCGATGTAACCCGGGGGGTTTTCTGCAAATAGCCCCTTCACCGGCGGGTGGTGGCGGGTATGGAGCGATCCCCTGCAAAGTCCCTTTGCAATCTGGGGCATATATATGTCCAGGGTCGTTAAGGGGTTAAGGACCCCCCTATCCCCTCCACAAAACCAAAATTGATGTAGTGAAATTAGAAGATTTCTCAAATACAGCTTAGCAATTCAGGGATTTACCCCGTTTTTCAGGGGAAGGGTTTTACTTTCACTTTGTAATCAAAAGATCTTTATCATTTGTTGAGGATACCAATGTGCAGGGGGAGGGGACATAGATTTCTGGGTCTCTCACTACATTGAGTGCAGCAGGCCAAAAAATGAGGAATGTTGGGGAAAAGTTTACTGTTGCTTCAGCTCCTCCCTAGCACCAGGCATGCACTATATACCTGTGTGGTGACACAGATGTAGATTACAGGTTCCCCCTGCACAGTGGACTCTCCAGTTCAGGAACTCAATTTTCACATAGTGATCCATCAACTGTCATGTGCCAACTTGGCTCGACTTCAGGCTGTCTTAAAGGGCCAGTGCTTTTTTTTTTTTTTTTTTTTTTTTAACCGAATTACAGGTGAAATGCTTTGATTTTCCTAATGAAGCAGATTTGAGAAAGTGTTTGTATTTTAGTCTTCTGATACTTCATGGGGTTTCTCTGAAGATGATAGGTCCTCTTTAAGGGGTTTTCTCACGACAAAGATTTGCATTCAACATAAGGGGACTGTTAAATTAAGACATTTTCTAAATACATTGATCAATAGATTTTACTTTAGTCATGAGATACAGTCCAGCAGGTTTCGTTGATTACCTGCACAACAGAGAGACCTTTGTTATCTGACTAGCTGAGAGCAGGAGTGATGTCATCCCAGGGTCTGACTGATGGGGACTGAGCTGTGAGGGAACTAATTGGATTTAGCAAGATTATATGCAGTAAACAATAGGTACAAGTGCTGTGAGCACTGGGGAGCATGGAGTAATCTATAATTGTGTTACAGATTGAAATTTCCTGCTCTGTCAGAAGAATTGCTTGAAGCTAATATATGCTAATTACTGCTGGAGACCCAGCCACAGCCTGAGCAGACAGAGTGAGTGCAAAACTGCCTGTCAGTAAGTGATCCAGCGTACTGAGAAAACCCCTTTAATGACCCCAACCACATACAGTGATTGACAGCTTTCCCTGTATCAGTTTGTGTACAAACCAAAATGTCAATCACTGTATTTGGGAGGCTAAGCAGGACTTTTAGTTGCTCTTTTAAAATTGAACCTGCTTTTTACTCAGAAATTCGGCATCAAATCATATAACCTTGTATATCACAGAAATCAGCTTTTCTCCCTCTACCATATAGCCCTATATATCATAGAGCTCAGCTTCTGTCCTCTATCATATAACCCTATATATCACAGAGCTCAGCTACTCTATCATATAACCCTATATATCACAGAGCTCAGTTCTCTCCTCTATCATATAAACCCTATATATCAAGAGTCAGTCCTCCTTTCCTTTTATATATAACCCTATAAAACCAAAAGAGTCAGCTTCTCTCCCCTTTCTTTTTAACCCTATATATCACAGAGCTCGCTCCCCTATCATATTTTAAAAATATATATCAAAAGGGTCAGCTTCTCTCCTCTATTTATTTAAAACCCCATATAACCAGAGCTCAGCCCTTTTTCCCCCTTATATTAACCCTGTATATTCAAGGGTAAACTTTCTATCATATAAAACCCCATATGTCCAGAGTTCAGTCCTCTCCCCTAAACATATAACCCATATATCAAAGAGCTCAGCTCCTCTATATATAAAAATATTTATAAAAGAGTCAGTCCCCCTAATTTATTTAACCCTTTTATGTTTACAGAGTTCAGCTCCTCTCCCCTATCATATACCCTTATATATAAAAAGAGTCGTCCTCTATTTATTTTAAAATATAAAATCACAGGCTCCGCTCCCTTCATATAACCCTATATATACGAGTCAGCCCCCTTTTTCCCCTATCATATTACCCCCTTTTTATACAGGCTCAGCTTTCTTTTCCCCTTTAAACATATAACCCTTTTTATCACAGGGGCTCGCCCCCTATATAAACCCCATATTTCCCAGGTTTTTGCTCCTCTTTCCCCTTATCATATAGCCTTTTATATCACAGAGCTAGCTTCTCTCTTTATAAAATAACCCTATATATCCGAGGTCAGCTTCTCTCCATCTATTTATATAACCTTATATTTTCACACGCTCAGTCCCTCTTCCCCTTAAACATTTTAACCCCCATTTTTCAAAAGGCCCCAGCTTTCTCCTCTATCATTTTTAAAAACCCCAAATTTACAGGCTAAACTTCTTCCCCTATCATTAACCCTATATATCACAGGTCGCTTCTTTCCCTCTATCAAATAACCCTATTTTATCACAAAGCTCAGTTTTTTTCCCTATCATATTTAAACCCCTTTTTATCACAGAGTCCCAAAAACTCCTTTTCCTCTATCAAACAACCCTATTTATACAGGGGCTCAGTCCTTTTCCCCTATCATATAAAAACCCCTTTTTATACAGGCTCAGCTCCCCTCCCCCTATTTATATAACCTAATATCACCCGAGCCCCAGCTTCTTCCTCTATTTATTTTAGCCCTGTTATCACAGAGCTCGCTTCCCCTTTCCCCTTAAAATAAAGGGCCCATATATCAAGAGCTCAGTCCTCTTTCATATAAACCCTTTTTTTTAAAAAAACCCGAATGCAGCTCCCTCCCCTTTTTCATATAACCCTATATTTTTCACAGAGCTCAGTTTCTCTCCTCTATATATAACCCTATAAATTGACATAGCTAGCTTTTTCCTCTAAACATATAACCCTTATAAAGTTAAAACTTGTGTAGTATACCTCTTGGAGGGGGGGAGAAAAAAGGGGAAAGGGAGGACAAAAAAAAGGGAGCCCCAAAAGTGTTAGTATATTTAGAAGTAAAATTCGAAATAAAACATTTATTGTCGGGTCACTTGAGCAAATTGTACTATAAAATTTGGGAAATTTCATTTGTGGATAAAATATCTCCCCAAAAGTAGGGGTGTTTGGCCCCCTTCGACACGCTCTTTCCTCCCCCACAAAGAGATCCGAGGATTTTAAAAATTTTAGTATTTAGCTGTAAAAAAAAAAAGCTTCCCCCAAATTTGAAGGATTCCAGCGCTCTTTTTCTTTGATGTATAGGTCCTAAAGAGAGTTTCCCCACTATTTCAATTTTTTTCAAGGTATATTTATTGTGACAAACTATCATAAAAAATACATAAATTTTTTTTGCATCATTTAAAAAAAAAAAAAAAAACCCCAAAAAAAATCTACGCGTTTTGCACGCCTCTAGCGTGCTTTTCAGAAGTAAAAAATCAGATAAAAAAAAACTATTTCCCTTATTTACTCAGGGCCCCTTTTTTGCAATCAACCCCCTCAAATTTCGGGCGCCCCACCCCCTTTTTTTTTCCCATCATTACCCCTTTAGGGCATTCCTAAATTTTCTCCCGATTCGGGGGTTTTCTCCTTAGTCTGCAGGCATCTTCTCGTGTCTGGGCCGCAAAACAGGAAACGTTTTTCACTAAAAGGGGCCCCTTTTCCCCTATCATTTTAACCCCATTTATCAAAAGAATCAGCTCCTTTTCCTTATCATATAACCCTATATATCCAAAAAGCTAAACTTCTCTATCATATAACCCCATATAACAGAGTCCTTTTCCCTCTATCATATAACCCCATATACACGGGGCTCAGCTTCTCTCCTTTCATATAAAACCCATTTTATACAGGCTCAGTTTTCCCCCTATAGCCCTATAACACCCATATATCACAGAACTTGCTCCTTCCCCCTTATCATATTTCCCCCAAAATATCACAAACTTTTTCTTCTCTAAACATATAAAAACCCCATATATCACAGAGCTCAGTTCTCAAACCCCTTTTCATTTTAAACCCCATTTTTTACAGAGCTCAGTTCTCTCCCCTAATTTTTAAACCCCATATTTCACAGAGCTAGCTTCTTCCCCCTATTTATAACCCTTATTATCACACGCTCGGTCCTTTTCCTCTTTCATATAACCTTATATAAACACAGAGTTTAGCTTCTTCCCCCTATCATATAAACCCTATAAAACACAGAGTAAACTTCTTTCCCCTATTTATATAACCCTTTTTATCCCCACAGCTCGCTCTCTCCCCTGTATATAAAACCCCTTTTATATCAAAAGAGTCAGTCCTCTCCTCTTTCTTTTAACCTTATATTTCACAGAGCCCCAGTTCTCTATCAAAATAACCCCTTTTTATCACAGGCTCAGTTCTCTATTATATAAACCCTAAAATATCCCCAGAGCTCCGCTCCTCTTTCCCCTATCATATAACCCTTAAAATATCCAGAGCTCGCTTCTCTTTCCCTTAATATAACCTAAAAATAACGAGCTCAAACTTTCTCCCTTAAACATTTTAAACCCCCCAAAATCCCAGAGCTCGTTCTTCCTCTATCATATTTAAACCCAATTTCACAGAGTCGTTCTCTCCCTTATCATTAACCCTTTTATATTCCAGCCCCAGTCCCCTTTCCCCCTATCATATAACCCCCATATTTCACAGAGCCCCCAGCTTTTCTCCTCTATATATAAACCCTTTTATATCACAAAGTCAGCTTCTCTCCCTCTTTTCATAACCCCTATATAATCACGAGCTAAACTTCTCTCCCCTATCATATAACCCTATATATTTTACAGAATTTTAGGGTTTTCTCCTCTATCATATAAAAACCCCCTTTTTATCACAAAAGCTCAGCTCCTCTTTCCCCTTTTCATATAAAATATATTTTTACAGAGCTCAGCTCCTTCCCCTATCATATTAAACCTATATATCACAGAGCTAAACTCCTCCCTTATATATAAACCCCATATATCACAGAGCTCAGCTTTTCTCCTCCCATCAAAAGCCCTTTTATATCACCCGAGCTTTAGCTTCTCTCCTCTATCATTTTAAGCCCATATATCCAGAGTTTAGCTCCCCTATCCCTATAACCCTATATATCCCGAATGCGCTCCCCTTTCCCCTATCATATTAACCCCATTTATCCGAGTCAGTTTTTTCCCCCTTTATCAAAATAAAACCCCATATAAGCCCCAAAAGCTCAGTTTATCCCCTATCAATTTAAACCCATATTTAAAATAATTTTTGTGTTTGTATACCCCTAGGGAGGAGAGGGGAAAAAGGGGAAAAGGGAGGACCCCAAAAAGGGGCACGGGCCCAAAAGTGTTGTATATTTTAGAAGTAAAATTCGAAATAAAACATAAATTTTCCCGCTCACCTGAGCCCAAGGGTTTTTACTATTTAAAAAGGTTTCAAAATCATTTTTGGATATATATTTCCCCCCAAAAGTTGGGCTGTGGCCCCTTCGACACGCTCTTTTTCCCCCACACAAAAAGATCCGGGGGATTTAAAAATTTTAGTATTTTAGCTGTAAAAAAGCTCCCAATTCGAAAGGGTTTTCCAGGCTTTATCTCTGAGGTTTTAAACTTTCCCAAAGAGAGGGACACACTATTTCCTCCCAAAATTTACAAGGTTTTTTTTATTGTGCACAAAATATTAAAAAAACCAAAAAAAAAAATAAATTTTTTGGGATTTAAAAAACATTTTAAAAAAATAAAAATCTACGCGTTTCGCACGGCCCCTAGCGTGCTTTTCAAAAAGTAGAAAATCAGAAAAAAACAACTTTTCCCCTTATATACTCAGGGCCCCTTTTTGCAATTTAACCCCCTCATTTCGGCGCCCACCCCCTTTTTTTTTTTCCCCTCCATACCTTTCAGACATACCCAAATTTTCCCCCCAGATTCGGGCTATCTCCCCTTTGTTGCAGGCATTTTTTCTCGTGTCTGGGAGCCCCAAAACAGGGGAAACGTGTCACTAGAAAAGGGGGCCCCTTTTTCCTTATCTATTTAAACCCCCTTTTATCACAAAAAACTCAGCTCTCTCCCTCTTTTCAAAATAACCTTTATATCCCAGAAACTAAGCTTCTCTATCATATAACCCCATATATCACAGAGGGTAGGTTCTTTACCTTATCATTTAACCCTTATATCCGAGCTCGCTTCTCTCCCCTTTTATTTAAACCCCATATATCCCCGAGCTTGCTTCTTCCTTAAACAATTTTAAACCCCTTTTATCACAAAAGGGTCAGCTTCTCTCCCCTATCTTTTAACCCTATATATTCACAAAAGCTCAGCTTCTCTCCTCTTCATTTAACCCATATATCCAGAGCTCAGCTTCTCTCCTCTATAAAATTTTAAACCCCAAATCACAGAGGGTCAGTTCTCTCCCTCTTTTTTTATAATTATATATCCACCCGCTCAGGGTCCTCTCCCCCTATCATAATAAAACCCCATTTATCCAGGTCCGCTTCTCTCCCCTATATATTAAACCCCTTTTTCAATTTACAGAGGGTCAGCTCCTTTTCCCTCATCTTTTAACCCATATATCACAGGGGCCAGCTTTCTCCTCTATCATATAACCCATATAAACACAGAGCTAAACTTTTCTCCTCTATCATTTTAAAAAATTTATATCCACGGCTAGCTCCCCTCCTTTTATTTAAACCCCATATATCACAAATGCTCAGCTCCTTCCCCCTTCATATAAAAAATATATATCACAGAGCTCAGCTTCTTTTCCTCTATCCCTATTTTCCCCACTTATACAGAGCTCCGCTCCTTCCTCTATCTTTTAACCTTATATTACAGGGGCTCGTTCTCTCCCCCTTTTATATAACCCTATATATCACAGAGCTCGTTCTCTCCTCACATATAACCCTTATATCACGGGGCTCAGCCCCTCTATCATAAAACCCCTATACACCCAAGAGTCAGTCCCTCCCTCAAATTTAAAACCCTTAACACAGAGCCAGTTCTCTCCTTTTAAAAACCCTTTTAATCACGAGCTCGTTCTTCCTTTTTCTAAAACCCTTATTTCACGAGCTCGTTCTCTCTATCATATAACCCTTATACCAAGTCAGTTCTCTCCTCTATCATATAACCCTATATTCACAGAGATCAGCACACAAACCGGAAAAATCCCGTTGATAAACCGACCGGTATTTGTCCTCTGCTGTGGGGACATGCCCTAAGGGTATGTTCACACGGCTTATTTGGAAGCTGTTTTCAAAGCGGTTTTAGGAGCGTTTCTGCTCCCAAAACAGCATCAAAACCTCACTTGAAACGCACTTTTCCAGAAGAGGTTTTAGACATTTTCTTGGTGGTTTTTAGATGAGGTTGTCGACAAGGTTTTCAACATTATTTTCACCCTAAAATAATGTCAGGTAAAAAAACGCACCAAAACCGCTTCAAAAATTTGGTGGCACTTCTTTTTCGCCCCCAAAAACAGTTTCCCAAAGAAGGGTAAAAAAACCGTTGTGTGTGAATACAAAGCTGTTTTATATAGGAATGTGAATGAGCTGGGGATTTTTGGAGGTGTTTGGACGTTTTTTGAACGCGGAAAACGCTCGAAAACAGTGTCCAATAAGATGTGAACTACCCTTAGGTTTAGTTCACCGGCTTAACTGCAGGGTATTTACCCCCAATTAGTGTGGGGCCCAGGGGCGGGGCGGGGGGGGGGGAGCGGGGGTTGAGGGGGGGGGGGGGGGGGGGCGGCATTCGCCGGCCCATAGAAATCACTGCTAGCGGGTGTATACCCGTAGAAAGTGAATGTAATTACTCCCGCCCGGCGGCTTCGCTGGGGGGGGAAGAGAAGCTTATCCCTAGTTCTCTATGAGAATTTGAATTCCGTAATGATGGGCCGTTTTCGGCCTTAAAATTTGGGGCACTCGGGCGTAAATTCGGACCCAAAATAGGCCATTTTAAACGTGTGAACTGGCCTAAGGTTAAACGTCTGTAAGGCCCTGTTCCAAAGGCTTTTTTTGAAGTGGTTCGGCGAGGTTTCGGAGCGTTTCCTGCCCAAAACCCCGGGCCAAAAAAACCCCGAGTTCATTTAATTGATTCCCATGTAAAAAACCTTTTTGTGTCACACACAACGGGTTTTTACACGTTTTTTGGAAACGCTGAAAAAAAAGTGTCATGTTAATTTTTTGAAGCGTGTTTTAGGTGTGTGTTTTTTGGGGTTTTTGTCCTTCCATTCATTTTTTTGGGTGAAAACCCTTTTGAAAACCTCATCCCAAACCCCCGTCGAGAAGCCTTAAAACCCCCTTTTGAAGATGGTGGGGGTTTAGGCGGGTTTTTGGGAGCGGGAAATGCTCCGTAACCCGTCCAAAACCAGTTCCAAATAAGCCGTGTGAACATACCCTAATGCCCATAGCAACCAACCAGAGCTCAACTTATTTTTCCAGAGCAATTAAGCTCTGATTTGTTGCTTTGGGTAACAGAGTGTTTGACAGTTAGACAGGTTTGATAAATAAGGTCCGTTGTGATCGGTCTATTGTCGGGGGAGCTTTGTGGATTTGGGGTTATTTTCAAAAAGGGTTTACCTTAAAAGCCATGGGGTTGTGTCATGTTATTCTCAGAGGAGTTACTGAAGGAAGATAACCCATCTTTTGTGTTTTAGCTTTCCTGCAGAGTGTTAGTGGGCCCATCACACCCTTATTTTTTGTTTTAGTATTAGAGCACTTTAAAGTGGGGCTCCCATTAGCGCTTTCAGCTCTGCAGGTTTGTTTATGGCTAGCTACGAACTGACTGTCTCAGAGAGTGCGGAGGACGACCCTTGCGGCCATCCTCTCCAGTCATTTGGGAGTCCCAAGTATAGCCGACCACAGTTGTTCTGTTACACTTAGAACTCCCACAGAAATGAATGGGGAGGACGGGTGCAAGCGCTGCGCTTTCATTTTGGAGTTTTGGTCGGCTTTTTTGCGAGTATGGTCAACCCCACCCTGTTTCCCTGAAAATAAGACAGCGTCTTATATTAATTTTTGGTGTCTTATTTTCGGGATGTCTTATTTTTTTCCCTTAAAAAATTATAGCTGCTATACTAGTGGTGTGTATATATTATTAAAGTTTGGTCAAAAACCATAGGTTATTATGTAAAGGCATGTTATGGAGCTGCAGTGACTTATTAAAGGTGGCAAATGTGACATGCTGGGATTGTAGAAAAAGAAGTTCCGATTCCCCCCCAGCCCTCCCGTGGTGTGTGTGTCGTATCATTGCTTTTCTCCCCCCTTCCCTTATTACTTAATGTACTTTCTGTCTCTGTCCTGGGGGTTGGGGCTGTGGGACATAAGTCACATGACCTCCCTGCAAGGTCCTTCAACACTCAGGTGCTACAAAAATATGTCGGGGCGTTTCTCGGGGAGCAGGGTTTTGGGGAAAGCCCCCCCCTCCCCCCCCCTTTTGTTGCCCCCTTGGGACAAACTGTGTATGGGGAGCTGCAGCAATTTTTCCCTTAGTTTATTTTGGGGGGGTTTTTTTTCGGGAAATTAAACAAAATCTCTGCGATGTCTTACTTTCGGGGGTGTCTTATTTTCGGGGAAACACGGTACCAACGGGGGTGAAATGCGCTAGTGTGAAACCTCCTTTAAGAGGCCTGGTAAGTTGCTCTCACAATCCTTTTTGGGTCAGGTCTGATATGTTCCTACTTCTTTTAGGTCTCAGAATGCAGTTGGCCTGTAAGACAAGCTCCCAGTTTGCATAATTTATTTGCAGTTTGCAAGAACATGCACAACTGGTTACAGCAGAACCCCAAAAATGTGTGCGTTATCCACTGCATGGTAAGGGCACTTTTTATTATTACGTAGGCATTAGTGTTTTCAGTCCTTCTTTAAGTATTTCTTTAAGAGGTTGGTATGTTATGTATACTAGTAAAGTCACGCCTGCTTATTCGCCTATGTTTTAAACCCTCCCCCACAGGGGCCTGTGTAAAAAGTGAATGTGATGGAGGGGCTTTGGCATACGATCAAGCCTTGCCATAGTAAAAACTTGTGCAAGATAAATTTGCACAGGCCCAGTGAAGGAGGCTGAACGACGTGTATGGTCACATGACTGCACCAGCAGAATAGTGGTGGGAGCTTGGAGGATAATACAGGATGTAATCAGGTCAGTAAGGATAAGATGTATGTACACAGTGACTGCCCAGGAAAGGAGGCAGTTGGAGGAAATACAGGAGTAACTCGGTCAATACAGGGTTGTAATGTAAGTTACAGTGACTCACCAGCAGAAAAGTGAGCGCAGCTTGGAGTGTAATACAGGGTGTAATCAGGATCAGTAAAGGATAAATAAGTATGTAGTAAACAGTGACTGACCGCAGAACAGTGAGCGCGCTTGGAGTGTAAAGGATGTAATAGGGTCAGTACTGGATAGGTTATGTAGTACAAGGACTGCACCAGCAGAATAGTGAGAGCAGCTCTGGAGTATAATACAGGCAATCATTTAAATTAAATACAGGGTAATTAACTTCATGTACCGTATGTACACAGTGATTTAGAGTAATTATATATAAACCTGTATATATTAAACCTAGTATCGTTTGGTGCTTACTCTTCTATTATTGTCTGTCTTGACCAGGACGGTCGTGCCGCCTCTGCAGTGTTAGTCAGCGCCATGTTCTGTTTTTGTCACCTATTCAATAATCCGGTGTCTGCAATACAGCTGCTAAATGCGAAACGTCCAGGATTAGGGCTTTGGCCATCACATAGGAGGTAAGAATACCTGCGGGATAGGGGAATAGAGCAACTCAATACTTGTACATGCAGTATAATTATTCTTTTATGATTTGTGTGCAGGTACATTGCGTATATCTGTGACCTGGTTTCAGACAAGCCTGCACATCCTCACTGCAAACCTATTGTCATTAAGAGTGCCACCATCAGCCCGGTGCCGTGCTTCAACAAGCAGAGGAATGGCTGCCGGCCGTTCTGTGAGGTCCTTATTGGGGAGACACGGATCTTCAGCACGATGCAGGACTATGAGAGAATGAAGTGAGTGATCGGCTGCAGGGACCTGTATATTGTCTGTGATTTTCTGTACTTTACTGCCGTCATTTTTTTTTCATTTATTCCTTTAACCCCTTAAGCCGAACGCCTGAAAGGTACTTAATGACCAGCACATTTTTTTTTTAGTTTTTGCCTCCTTGCGTTTCAACAGTCGTAACTTTTTTATTTTTTCAATGACGCAGTTGTATGAGGTCTCGTTTTATGTGGGACAAGTTGTACTTTGTGGGGGATTAGTTCACTTATAAATTATTGCAGAATTTTTTTTTTTAAATTTCATTTTTTTTTTACACCATCATATTTCACACTTAATAACTTGTTGGATTAATTCTACAGGTTATTACGGTTGTGTGGCTACCTAATATGTGTAGGTTTTTTTTTGTGTGTGTATGTGTAATTTATACACAATTATTTTTTATTAAATATTTATTTTTATTTTATTTTTTATTTTATTTATTTTTTCTAGACTTTTTTTATGTTTTTCCTTTTTTTTTTTAAATCCCATAAATGGATAGCGGTTTTACATTTTTTTTACCCTTAGTAATGTATTAGCATATTCATATATGCTGATACATTATAATCTGTGTCAGTTAGTGTATGGAGGAGTAGAACTTCTCCAGTATTACTACCTCCAGCAGCGTCTTATCATGTGACCCCACAGAGGTCATGTGACCATGGTATCCAGGTAACAGTAGTGTATGGAGGAGCAGAACTTCTCCAGTAAATTTCTACCTCCAGCAGCGTCTTAAACATGTGCCCACCACCCCAGGTCATGTGACCTGGTATCCAGGGTAACAGTAGTGTATGGAGGGGTAGAACTTCTCCAGTATTACCACCTCCAGCAGTGTCTTATCATGTGACCACCACACAGGTCATGTGACCCTGGTATCCAGGTAACAGTAGTGTATGGTGGAGCTGAACATGTGACTGTTACTCATAGAATACAGGAAGTCACATGACTGACACCAGATTTTGAATACACAGTTACTCTGTGGGAGCCATTTACTATGGAAATGTGGGCTGACTAATTTTTTTCTGGGAAAAAGGGGGGCCCTACTCATTTTTAATAAAAAGGTACAGGAGCAGAATATTTAATACATGTATATTACAAAATTGTATGATCTCCTACTATATACATAATAAACAAACACAGTATAAGGCCATGTTAAAAAACGGCTTTTTTTCGCAAGGGATTTGAAAGCCGTTTTTTAACGCCCGAAAATTTCCTTTTGGGGAAAAAACCCAATTTTCCCAAAAAAACGAAAAACCTTGGCCGTGTTTAGTCATTGTTAATTTTTTAAGGGGAAAACGTGTCTTTCGTTTGGGACGACACTTTTTTTCCCGTTCCGGATTGGGGGGCCCCCCGGTTTGGGGCGGCCCGAAACCCCCGGGCCCCAAAAAAGGAATTCCCAATTTTGCATTTTAAAATTTTTTCCCCGGAGGGATTAAACCCCCAACATAATAAAATGGGTGGTGAATCAGTGGGAAAAACCCCGGGGTTTTCCCAAAAAACGTGCCACACTTAGTGGCACTTTTTTAAAAACTAAATTTGAAAAATAAATTCGGAACGTTTTTAAACCCTCCGGAAATCCAACGGGGAAATCTTTCTGAAAAAAGCCTTTGAACATCCCCCCCCCTTAAAAGGGAACAACCTCTTTAACTATTGATGCCCGCCCTTAAAACGTTAAAACTCCGGGGGCGGTGGTCATACGAAGGGGTTTTTAAAAAAAAACTTTGGGGTTGCCAAGAGTCGTTTGCTACAATCAATTGAAGAAAAAAGGTTTGAAATATTATCATGCCCTGAAACCAGGGGGAAATTTGAAAAAAAGGGAAAACAAAAAAGGCCCCACAGGGGTGGCTTACTAAAAATAACCTCAGGACAAATGTTTTAAAAATAAATAAAAAAAAAAACCCATAAAAACCCCAAATTTTGGCAACCCTTTTAGTTTTGCGCCCCCGGGGGACCCAAAAACCTTTTTAATATCACTTAAAATTTAAAACCCTTTAAAATAAATTTAAAATTATTTTAAAAAATCAAATTAATATCTATAAAAAAAAAATTTAAATTAAAAATTTTTCCCCAAAAAAATCAAAACTTCCCTTATAAAAATTTTTACCTCCCCAAAAACCCCTTTAAAATTTTAACCACAAAATTTAAAGGGAAAATTTTTTAAATTTATATAACAAAAGAATCAATTTTGAAAAAAACGAAACAAAAAATTTAATTTTTTAAAAAATTTTTTAAAAAATTTTTAAATTTAACCTTTTCCCTTTATAATAAAAAAAAAGAACCCCCCGGGATAAAAAAGGGAAAAAAAAAACATTTGAAAAAAAAGGGGCATAAAAAAAGCTTTTTGGGGGTGCGTAAACCCCAATTGTACTAAAGAAAAAAGGGAAATGTCCCTTTGGTAAAAGGGGGATAAAACCACTAAAACCCGGGTTTTAAATTAAGGGGGGTTTTTTGGGGGAAACCCCCGTTTTTTGACAAATGCCAGGACAGTAGAAAACGGGGGAAAATAACACTGAGTAAAATTTTTTTTTAACAAAAAGAGGTTTCCCTGGAAAGGTAGAGAGCTTTTGGTTTCCATGTACTGAAATTTATATTTAAAGGAAGGTTTTTTTGTTTGAAACAATTTGGGCGTAAAAAATTTCCAGCCCTTTGGGAGATCCATAAAGTTTTTTATTTTTTTGGACGATAAAATGGGGATCCAAAAAAATTTTTTAAAAAACGAATCAAAAAAAAACCCAATTTTTTGAAATTGTCAAAAATTATTTATTAATTAAAAGGAAGATAAAAAAATCATCTTTGGGTGCAGAGGGATCAGGCAAAAGGGGGAAATCATTGTTTTCGGGAAAGGCCCCATTTAATTGGAATACTATGGGCCTTTTTTTTTAATGGGGGTTTGGAGTTTGGGAAATATGGAAATTAACCCTAAAGGCCCAAAAAGGGGATTTTCCCAAACAAAACGATCAAACCCAAAAAAAATTTCAAGCACTAGTGTTTGGGAAAAAATCCAAAAAAGTTTTTTTTTTTTTCCCACCTTGATCTCATCTTAAAGAAACATCAAAATTTTATTTTCAATATCATCCAACTTGAAATTAAAAACCCAAATAAAAAACCCCCCAAGGTCTTTTGAGGGGGAAGGGGCTGGGGGGAAAATTTTCCCAAAGTCTTTACAAATTTTGGTTTTTGGGTGTCACTTGCCGAAACCAGTAGGGGGGTTTATTTTGGACCAGAAACTGTGCTAAAAAATTCGAAACTCTTTAAAAACCCGGCTCGGGACAAATAAAAGGGAAACAAAACCCCCAAATAGGGGGCCAGGGAAAACCCTTTTTTTGCGGATTTTTTTTTAAAAAGGATTTTGCCCTTCCATTCCCAGTGACCTGATTGAAGCCTGGGGAAACCTATTATAATGAGCCCCTGGGGCCCTGGGAAATGGATTTCATTGCTTCATTTTTCAGAACCCCCTGCAAATTAGGGCACATGGACCCTTATTTATCAAAGCGGCTAAAAAGAAGGGTTTTTTTTCACACAGCTTTTTTCGGACTTTTTTCACCCTTTACTGCGCGCCGATTTTGCGCGGGCAAAAAAAATTGCAAAAAATCAGCCCCGGGGGCTTTAAAGGGGTAATCCACGGGTTCTCATAAAAATTAGGGTTTCCGGCTCCCTCTCGGATTTGCCGGCGGGAGAAAGGGGACATGAACATTATTTACGGCGTGTACGCGCCAAAAATAAATAAAATGCTTTTGGGGGGCCCGGCGAGTTTGCCACCCCCCAAACCGCCCGCCCCCGGGTTTTGGAAATTGGCACCCGGGCTAATTGGGGGCGAAATCCCGCCCCCAAAATTTAACTGCCCAAAAAGGGGCCCTTTGTAAACCCGGTGCCAAATTTTTATTTTCCCCACGGGTGTAATTGGGCGGGGGGGGCTTTTAAAACAGTAATTCATAGTTTGGCCATAGAGAGCTTTGAAAAAATTCCGTCCCCCCCCCGTCTATAAAATTCCCCTTCGTCCCCCCCAAAACAATACAAACGAAAATTTTTGAACCGGGAAGAATAGAAAAAAAATTTTCCTTGGGGCCCTTTAACGCCCCCGTTTGATAATGGAAAAAAAATTTAGAATTAATTTAAAACCATTTCAACATTTTTAAAAATAAACAAATTTAACAAAAAACAAAAATTTTAAATGTTTTAGAAAAAAAACTTCTTAATTTCTAAAAATACCCAATTCTATACTAAAAAACGCTTAAATATAAATTCAAGACATATAAAAACGATTAAATAAGATTAAACACATGTAAAAATCCCGGGAAAGGCGCCCCTTTTGGGGGTTTTTTTTCTGAGACACGTGTAAAAATTACTGTTCCCTTTTTTTTCCCCCTCTATTGGGGTCATTATTTTACCTAAAGTTCAAACATTTTTTTTTAAAGATAAAATAAAACTTTTAACGGCCAAATTTAATTGTTTTAAACACTTAAAATTTTTAATCCAAGGGTTTTTTTTTTTCGGGAGGGCGCACCCAAAACATCCCCCAAAAACATGTCCCTTTTTTGGGAATCCTTTTTTTTTTTTTTCCGGGTTTCCAAAAGGGGCCACCCCAAAATTTTTTCCCTTGGGGAAATTTCCCATTTGCGAAAAACCAAAAGGGTTAGAATTGCCCATTTTCAATTCTTAAAACGGGACCCAAAAAAAAACCACTGGAAAAATGAAAGGGAAAACCCCGAAAAAGGAAAAGGCGATCCCCAAATCTGAACGGAAATTTTTTGCTTTTTTTTAAAATTAAAACCCAAAAGAAAATCACCCCGGGCAAAAAAAACCTTTTAGCCCACTTTTTTTTTGGAAATCCTTTTTTTGGGTTTCCCAAAAAAAAAAAACAATAAAAAAAAAAAAAAAAAACAATCCTTATAAAACTTTTTCCCTTTTTTGTGAACATAACCCCTTAAAAAGCCCCCAGTTTTTTGATTGGGGGGAACCCCAAAAAGGATAGGTACACCGGGGGAAACCGGGGTTTGCCCCCAAAGGTTTTCCAAAAAATCCTTTGGGGAAAAACCGGTTCCTACCCCTTTAAAACATTACAGCCACAAACTTAAATTTTTTTTTAATGAAAAGTTTATGTGACAGAGAAAGTAAGTAAAAGTACAGTGAAAATAAAAAATTTAAAAACCGCTTTTTCAGTTTTTTAATTTGCAAAAATTTTTGGGAAGGGGGAAAATTTTACCCCAAAGGGGTTAGAAAAACCCCGGGGTTTTTTGGGAAAATTCGACCTTAGGCCAATGTTCACAGGGGTTTTTAAAATGGGCCCCTTTTTGGCTCCAAATTCCGCGAAAAAGGTTCCCAAAAACCATTCCCGGAAAATTCCCCAAAACAAGGGGAAAACAAGGAAAATTTCGGCCTCTTCCCTCCCGCCCGGCAAAACCCCCCGCGGGGGGAAAAAAATTGCAAGGAATTACCCGCGGCGTAAACGCGCCCTGGGAAAATGGGTCAAAGGGGGCCCGGGCCCCCGGGGTCCCCCCCCCGCCTCCCACCCCCCCCCCCCCCCCCACCAACCCCGAAAATTGGGGGGTGTTAATTCCAGCCCTTTGCAAAAAAGCCGGTGAAACTATCCTTTAAAAGCTTTATTTAGCTTTTAAAACCACCCCTGAAAACTCCCCAAACATTCTTTCTAAAGGAAATTTATGGGGCGTCTTTTCCCCCAAAATGCTGTTTTTCCTCATTGCTGTTTTTTATTAATTTTTTCAGCCGTGATGAAAAAACCAGGGGAAACACACAACAAAGATTAAAGAGAAGGGGGCCCCAAAAATTTGCTATTTCACGGGGAAAACAAAAGGGTTTTTACTAAACCAGACGGGGTCTGATGTCTTTAAAAATTTGGCAAGTAAAGAATTTGCAGGGGAAACAGGGTAAAAAAAATGCTATGGGGAATTTTTTTCAAATGTCTTTTTCCCACATGGGGCCATGTTCACCCCCGGAAATTTTCTGCAAAAATTTCCCGTTTCCCGTCCAAAATTAGGGTAAAAACCCCCAAAAATTTTTTCCCACATTATAAGCTGGGGGTTTTCCGTCCCCCCCCTCAGGGGGGTAAATTAAGGGCCCCAAAACCCGGGGAAAGTGCCTTGAAAAAAAATTATCGGGGGGCCGGGAAATTTTTCCCCCCCCCCCGGACCAAGCACAGGGCCAAATTTTGGCCGGGCAAAATTTTCCGCCCCACAAAAAACGCCTTTAATAACCCCGTGGAACTTTGGCCCTATCACCCCCCAAACTACTGAAACCCCCTCATCTCATTTTTTTCCAAATTTGAAAAAACCGCATCTTTTTTTTCACACAACGCAGTTTTGTTTTTGTTTTTTAGAATGGATTTATTTTCAGCGCTGAAAAAGGTTTTTATTTTCAAACTTAAAGGCGGATTTCTTTGGGAAAAAAAAATGCCTATGGGAAAAAATTTGGGAGTCTAAAACCCAGCGCCCAATTTACCATCACCAAAGCCCTGACGAGGACCCGCCCCTTTAAAAACCGCTTGGCAGAAAAAATTTGGGCCCCAATAAGTGTCCCAAAAAACCCATTTAAAAAAAGGGCCTCCAAAATCCTAAAGGAAATCCTCCTCAAAAAGGGGAAAATTTTTGGGTTTTAAATTTCTGCACTTACGGGATTTTGGATTTTCAGGCGAGAATTCCACGCCAAAATTAAAAAAACGGAAAATTTTTAGATTCAAAATTTAAAGGATAAAAAAATACCCTTAAAGGGGGTTTCCCACTCTTTGATTAAACTCACCCCCGTGGGGTTTTTATTTTTTTTTTTTTTTGGTTTTCCCTACAAGGGCCTGTATTTAAAACCCCCAGGTCTGTACCTAAAAGCAACCATGCGGCCCGGGGCCTATCAGGAGAAAAACAAAACAGGTCTGTAGCTTAGCGACCCGGGGGGGCTAAAATGAAGGCCCCAAACAAGGGGATATCGGGAATAGGTGGGACACTTAATGGGACACTTTTCAAAGGGGCCGGGTTTTTGCAAGTTTCTTTAACAAAAAACCAGCAACCTTTTGGTTAGTGAACAACCCCTTTAATATTTCCAAAACCCCCAAAAAAAATTTTAAAGAAAAATTTAAAAACCACCAGTATTTTATTTTTCCCTTTGGTCCTTTTTTTTGACCAGGGTTTTTCCCCGGATTGGGGTTTCCCCCCCCTTTTTTCCTTTAAACCCCAGGGTTTGGAACAAATTTTTTTTTTTTAAATGAAAAAAACCCCGATTGGAAAATAGACGGGGTTTTTAAAAATTTTTTTTTTTTTGGGGAAAATCCCTACAAAGAAAAACCCGGGGAGCTTTAAAGGGAGACGGGAGTATTAGGTTTTCCCAAATTTTAAAAGCCTTTTGGAGGGTTGGCCCAATTCCGGGTTTTTAACGGGGGCCCCCTTTTTTCCCCCCAAAATTTTCCCCCCCAAAAAACTGACTTTAAATTTCCGAGGGGAAAACCATGCCGGGAGAGTAAACCCGGCAACCCTTACAGCCCTAGTGGGAACCCCCGGGAAATAAGGGTTTAAATTTAACGGTTTTTGTCTCACTAAAAATGATTGCTGCTTTTTTTGTTTAAAGATTTTGCAAAAACAAGTCACTTTGGGGGTAATATTTTTCCTTTAAAAACAGTGCCTCCCCCTTTTTTCCAGAAATTCCCCTCTTGTATGGGGGGCCTTCATCAATTTTTTAAAGGCCGCTAAAAGGCAAACAAAACCTTTTT
Organism: Phyllomedusa bahiana; assembly: GCA_025379985.1. NCBI lineage: Eukaryota > Metazoa > Chordata > Amphibia > Anura > Hylidae > Phyllomedusa > Phyllomedusa bahiana. The sequence continues at coordinate 29,251 of JAODAL010011566.1, forward strand.
CCAAATCTCTCCCTGATAGGCTCCCCGGCGGGGTTTCCCTAAGCTACAGACCTGGCTCTTACTGCAGCCTAGGGAACCCCCAGTAAAAACCCCCCCCTGAATTCCCAAAAAAAAAAACCCAAAAAACTGAGGATTTGGGGTAAAAAGAATAAAATTATTGAGACAACCCCTTTTAAACACAAAACTCAAGATCTTTAAAAGAAAAGAAATTTGGGAAGTTAGGGCATGTTCAAAACCCTCGCCCAAAACCGCCCCATTTCAAAAAAAACCGGTTTTCCTTTAAAGGGAAACCGCTTAAAACCTTAAATTGGCGGGGTTTTCCCCTTTGGTGCCGGGGCCCTTTTTCCCCGGTTTGTGTGGAAGCCTCCGTCAATTCTTGACAGCGAGACAGGGCGGGGGGGTTTCCCCCGTGCTTTTCCCCGGGCGCGGGTGGGTTGGGGGTTTTTGGGGGCCCGGGGTTTTGTTGTACCACCCCCAAACCCCGGCCCCGCCCGCGAGTTTGGGGCCGCTTTTGGGAACGGGGTTTTTGGCCGCGAAAACCGGGGGTGAAACCCACACCCAAAACCCCAAACGCCCAAATCCCCGTTGGGAACAGGGCCTTCCTCAGCTTTTTTGGGTAACCTTAAACTGTATGGAATAAAATCCAAATAATTTTTGCCTTTTTTGTATTTTTCCCCAATTTACCCTTTTAGAAAAAAACGTGCCGGGGAAGGGGTTAAAGTGGTGTTTCCTCTGGGGGTCACTGTACATGGAGATGTTGTGGTTTCTATTTATCACATGGGGCAAAAAATTGGGGAAAAGATTTAAAAGGGAAAAAGGGAAAAGGGACTAGGAGGATTAATTTAAGAAAATTTTTTCCTTTTTTTCCCAAAAAAGTTTTTCCCCAAGGGGTGCGGAGGTTCTAAAATAAAAAAAAAAAGGGAAACCCTCACCTGTAAAAATTTGCTCTTTTTCCAACACACGACGCTGCCCCCAACTTCCCAAAAGCCGATACTTTCAGGTTCATTGTTAAATGTGCCCCCTTGAAAAAGACCCAATTCACCCAAAGGCCGTTTATCAAACCCTTTAAATCTTTAAAAGGCGCAAAACTTTAAATCCCCAAATTCCAAAACGCATTTAACACTCATGTTTGTTTTTAAAATGCTTTTTTGGGTTTTGAGCGGGAAAACGAAACCCTATAGTTTTAAAAAAGGGTCGGGCTGCTTAAAAAGGAACAAGATTTAAAAGGGGCCAATTCTTTTCCAATTTAAATTTTTTATTAACAATTTCTTTTTAAACAATACAAATCACATATAAAAAGTAAGCCAAGGGGACAAGAAATTGGGAAAAGATTAACCAAACCCGCAACTGCTTGGGCCCCTTCTAAAAAAAACATCTTTTAAAAAAAAAAACCCCAAAATGAAAAAGGGGGGGGTACCCCCCCGGCCCCCCAAATTAAGCCTTAATTTTGGCCAAAGGTCCCTAGAGGGGAAAAACCTTTAAAGGGGTGGTTTTCACACATGGTGCCTTTTTTGGTGGTTTTTTTTTTTTTGCGGGGAAGGGGCCCCCCAATAAAGCTGGAAAAAAATGCTGCACAAAAAAAAGGGCAAAAAAAAAAATAATTAAAAAATTTTAAAACCCCATTTTTTTTCGCGACTTTGGGGGTTTTTCCCCTTTTTTTTGTGCAGAAAAGGGACAGAATTTTAAATTTCTGGGGCCTTCCCTTTTACAATAAAAAACAAAATAAAAAAAAACCCCTGGGGTTGGGAAAACACCCTAAGGTTATAGCCTGAGGGAAATTGCCGGTTTGGAAGGGCATCTTATCCCGCGGGGGTAAGCCAAAAACAATTTGTTTACAGGGGGCTAATTTCGTTTAAACCCAAAGGGGAGGAGGGGGAAAAAAAAAAAAAAATGGGGGGGGGGGGGGGCATGGACAAAGCAAAAAAAACTTATTGGGGCTCTAAGGCAAGGGTTTACAAAGGCTTAAATTGGACGTATTTTTTAGTCCCAAATTAAAAGCCCCGGGTTTCGCAAAATTTTCCCGGGTGGGAATAAAAGTCCAAGTCATTACGGTTTAAACCCAATTCCATAAAAGGGAAATATGAAAAGCCCCCCCCCTTCCCCCCCTTGGCGAATCCCCCGGGCTGGGGGAAAAGTTTACAAAGTGAATTACTAGCGGCTTTAAAACCCCGGGCCCCTGGTAATCAAGTCCTTTTGGGTCAGCGAGGAGCCGGCCCCCCGCTTTTCCCCTCCACAGGCGTAAAATTTCGGGCTTTCTTTAAACCCCCGCAAATTTAAACCTGAGGGAAACCCAGCCTAAAGGGGAAAAAAAATTAAAAAACCCGCCGGGGCAGCCTGGCTACAAAAGCTGGGGTTAAAATTAAAATGATTAACCAAACTACAAGTAAGGGACTAAAATAAAAAAAAAAAGGAAAGAAAGACAAAAGGGGCCCCCTGAGGGAGCAGTAGGGGTCTTTTCCCTAAAAAAACCTTTTAATCTAGTAAACAAGGAAAAAGAGAAAAAGAAAAAAAACAAGGGGGGGGGGGGCCCAAAAGGGTCCAATTGGGGGGAATTTTCCCTTGGGCATATGGGCCCCCAAAAATTTTACAGATTTGGGAAAGAAGGGAGAGGCCCAGGCCCCGGCCCCCAACACAAAGGGCTCAAATTCCCCCCGTATGTCTTAGGTCCCCGAGGGAAGTTTGGGTTTTAAATTTTTAGGAGCCTTGTACAAATCCAGGGAACCAAAAGAAAGTAAATTTTGTACATTATCGGGCTCTTGGGAATCAAATTTCCCCCATACGGTGGGCATTTCAATTCCTTTTTAAAGGATCCAAAAAACCCATTTTTAAACACACATTGGGATCACCCCGTCTGAACACTGATTGTTTTTTAAAAATTTTAAAGCAATGCAAATCAAAAACTGCACATTGTTAGATTCGTTGGGTTTTGGCCCCCCATTTTAAAGGGGGCCAAAAAATGGATCCAAACACGCATCTATAAACGGATCCAAAATCGGATCCCAAAAGGGCCCTGTTTAACATACCCCCCAAAACACCCACCACCCCGTTAAATTGGGCTACAACGTCACATAACCACTGATCGTGAAAACACACTGGGACCGCCCCAGCAGGGCTGGAATGGGTTTTGGGTTTTTTTTTCCCTTTTTTTACCCAAAAGCCTCCCGGACCCTTCGACATCTTTTTGGGGAAAAATGGGAAAAAATCGGGGAAGTTAAAAGTACGCAGTTTTTCCGGCATATGAAAAAGAAAAAATTTTGGGAATTTTTTTTAACACTTTTTTTAAAAAAATTTTTTTAAAAAACAAAATTGGAAGTAGGTTTTGGGTGTGAGCCCTTCTTCCCCCACTTGTTTAACTAAGAAAAAAAAGCCCCCGGGGGTAAATTGATAGCAACCCTTCCCCACACTTATTTGGGGTAGATTTCCACTTGTGGCCCACACCCAGGCACAGATGGTTCCCCCTTTTTTCATTTTTAACAATCCTGCTTCGCGGGCCCCCAAAACCTTTTGATTTTTAAAATTTAAAAAACGGCAAAAAATTTCAAAAATTTTAAATCCCCATTATTTTTGGGCCACAAACCCACTTTTGCCCAAAACAGCACTAGCTTTAAAAAAAAGGGAATTTATTTTGTCATCAGCTGGCTTGGTGAGTATAGAAGGTGTATGAATAAATCTGCACCATATATCCCTCGTTTCTGTCAAGGGTAAAAGGGGAAAATTTAAACAGAGTTGAAAATTTGGGTTTTATTTTTGGCTTTTTTCCCCGGTGGGGGATTTTTGGAATTTTCTGTGGGAGTTTTGGGAAACGTTTGGCTGGATTTTAAAGTGTAAGGTGGGGGTGAGTAAAAGGCGCCATTAGGGTTCTGGGAAAAAAGGGAAAACCCCAGAACACCCCCGTGTCATTGATGGAGAAGGAAACAAACGGCATGGGGAAGGTGCAAGAGGGGGGGCCCGAACCAAACCCAAAATTTGGGGCACTCACCGCCAAAAATTAAAACCCGGGGAGCAAACCCAAAAAGTGTCCCAAGGGGATTTTCACATGGGTTCTTTTTGTCCGATTAAAAATATTTTAGCTTTTAAAAAATGCGTGTTTGGGAAAAATTTTTTTCCCTCTTCGGGCCCCCAAAGGACCCAAAAATGCAGCTCAAAAAACATAAATTGCTTTTAAAAAAGGGGCTTTTTTAATAGAAACACTTTCGGGGTTTCCCCACAGTTTATGTGGGTCCCCACTGGGGTCTTTTGGGTCCGTCTTTTTGGGTCCTTTCCAAGAAGATTGGGCATGTCAATTTCTTGGTTTCCCCAAAAACCGCAAACAGGATCCCTATTTAAAAAGAAAGGGTTTCGCCCCGTTTTTATCCAGCACGCGCTGCATGTTTTTGGGTACGTGTTTTGGGTCTTTTTTAAAATCCAATCGACGCAACGTTTTTTTTTTTTTTTTTTTTTTTTATGCGCTTTTCGGTCCAACAACGGATTTCCCAAAAACCCCCATGTGAAAAAGGGCCTAGCACAACAATTCAGCGAACCCTACTGTGTATGGGGCCCTGGTGCAGATAGGTGTCACTGCATTCATCCTGGCAGTATCGGAATTGGACCTCTACTGATTGGCAAAAGGTTGTCTTCTCTGGTGAGCCTTGTTGTTTGCTTCAATGAACAAATGGGCGTTGGCATGTCAGGCGAGAAACATCAGAGAACAAACAGCCTCCAACCATTGCTGGAAGAAAACCAGATGGTGGTGGCAGTGTTATGGTCTGGGGAAGGTTTTCTGTTGCCTGATCATCCATGTGGAAGGAACTATCAGCGGATCTGGGTAGAAATCCATCCTTGCAGATCACATACACCCATACATGCTGATTTTCTTCCCTGGGATCTTCCAGCAAGACAAAGCGACATGTCACACGGCTAGAAATGTCCGACATTGGTTGGAAGAGCAGGACCAAGACTTCCAAGTACTACCCTGCCCCCTTACTCCTCAGAGTTGACCCCAATTAAGCCTGTGTGGAGTCCCTTGATGGCGGTGCTTGCTCTATGGACCCTCCAGCAACTGGAGTCACTCCCAGCCCATCTGGCTGCTGTCTGTGCTGCACACACTGGTTAGGCTATGTTCACATGGCTGATTCACACCGTAATTGCGGGACGGATTTCGCCTGCAATTACGGGGTGTGTACGGCGGCGGGGCAGGGGTGGGGGGGCCGGCAGCTCGTCGGCGCCATAGACATTCATTGTTCCAGCGCGTATACAGGCATCATATGTCCTAGGGGGAGAAAAACTAAGCGAATCGCTTGTTGAGAAAGATCTGGGTGTTCTTGTAGATCATAGACTACAGAACAGCATGCAATGTCAACCAGCTGCCTCTAGGGCAAGCAAGATATTGGCGTGTATTAAAAGAGGCCTGGACTCACGGGACAAGGATGTGATTCTACCGCTGTACAAAGAATTGGTGCGTCCTCACTTAGAATATGCTGTTCAGTTCTGGGCCCTAGTTTATAGAAGAGATGTAATGGAGCTAGAGAGAGTGCAAAGACGAGCAACCAAACTTATAAGGGGAATGGGGCATCTTAGTTATGAGGAGAGGTTAGTAGAATTGAACTTATTTAGTCTTGAGAAAAGACGGTTTCGGGGAGGGACATGATTAATTTATATAAATATATAAATGATCCCTACAAAAAGTATGGGGAAAAATTATTTCAAGTGAAGCCCCCTCAAAAGACAAGGGGACATTCCCTTCGACTAGAGAAAAAAGGATTCATTCTCCAGAGGAGAAAAGCGTTCTTCACTGTAAGAACTGTGAATCTGTGGAATAGCCGCCTGAGGAGCTGGTCACAGCAGGAACTGTAGAGAGTTTCAAGAAAGGCTTAGATACCTACCTGGAACTAAAGAATATGAATGCGTATGTAGCTATGTAAAATTCTGGATCCTGGCTGGTGGCGGCTCTGGGGTCAGAGATAGGGTCTCCCCTGGAGCAGATTGGTTCTTGCCTTGTGGGTTCCAGGGCATTAACCAGTGGTGAGGCTGGGCATAATGTCCTTGTCTCTCTCCCTCACCCACATTTTCCCCACCCTTGGTTGAACTTGATGGACACGTGTCTTCTTTCAACCGTACTAACTATGTAACTATGTATGTATGTATCCCACCGGGATAATGTGCATGTCACTTTCTCCCCGCTCGCCGTATTTCACGAGCGGGGAGATGAGACGGAATCCATAGTTCTCTGTGAGAACTGTGGATTACCGTAATGACTGGGACGGATTTCAGCCGTATTTGCGCAGTATGGCGCGCAATACGGACTGAAATCCGTCCCAAAATCAGCCGTGTGAACATGGACTTACTCTGGATAATGTGACTCAATTGTGTATATCTGCCCCTATGTGCTCTGTGTTAATGAACCCGTCCTTTTCAGCCATATGAAACTTACTTGTCTTGATTCTGGAACTAAACTGTTAATGATTGCAGTCATTTTACATACGTGCCTAATAGACATAATAAGCCTGCATGCATTGAGGTTAAGGAATTATGTAGAGATGTCCCAACCACATCAGACCCCAAGAGTTTCTGCAAAATACAATCCCATCTAAAGTGAATCCTGACATTTTACTATAATGTAGCTTTAAAATTATGCACAAATTTTCATATTTTCTGTTGTGGTAGGAGCTGATTTTTTTCTGATGCACCGCTCCAAATCCCTTGTTTAGACATATGTATGAAAAATGTCTAGCAGTAAGACCTTCTGTGTTGCCCATAGCAACCAATCAGAGCAATTGGCTGCTATGGGCTCTGATTGGCTGCTATGGGCTCTGATTGGTTGCTATGAGCTCTGGTTGCTATGAGCTCTGATTGGTTGCTATGGGCTCTGATTGGTTGCTATGAGTTCTGGTCGCTATGAGGTCTGATAGATTGCTATGGGCTCTGATTGGTTGTTATGAGCTTTGATTGGTTGCTATGGGCTCTGATTGGTTGCTATGGGCTCTGATTGGTTGCTAAGAGCTCTGATTGGTTGCTATGAGCTCTGATTGGTTGTTATGGGCTCTGATTGGTTGCTATGAGCTCTGATTGGTTGCTATGAGCTCTGATTGGTTGTTATGGGCTCTGATTGGTTGCTATTAGCTCTGATTGGTTGTTATGGGCTCTGATTGGTTGCTATGAGTTCTGATTGGTTGCTATGAGCTCTGATTGGTTGTTATGGGCTCTGATTGGTTGCTATGAGCTCTTATTGGTTGCTATGAGCTCTGATTGGTTGTTATGGGCTCTGATTGGTTGCTATGAGCTCTGATTGGTTGCTAAAAGCTCTGATGTGTTAGTATGAGCTCTGCTTAGCTGCTTAGACCTCTGATTGGTTGGTATGAGCTCTGCTTGGTTGCTATGGGCTCTGGTTGCTATGAGCTCTGATTGGTTGCTATTGGCAACAGAGACAATCTTACTGCTCGACAGTTTTCATACTTAAGGCCCTATGTGTGTGCAGGAGGTTTGGAGCTCTGTATCAGCAAAACTAAGCATTGATTGCTGTAAAGATATCAGATTAATCAGCACAAAATCTGGGCCCTAATAACGATATAGTTTAAACATTCCTCTTGAGGACCACTTATATTGTTCCACGTTGCAAGGCTCAGTGAGTCAGATGTGACTTGAGAAATGCTCACTCACTGCAGCTCTTTTCCCATGAGCCTTTTAGAATATTTAGATTTCAGTGGAGCGTTCATGGCAAATAAGTCTGGTGCCTCTCCCTCTTACCCCTTTAAATGCTAATAATCTTTAAGCATACATCGCCAACATATTCCACAGCAGTTTACAATGTAGAGGGGAAGAGTACAGACGAAAAATAAACATTACATAATAAAAATCTGCTTACAGATCAAAGACAGGATGCGAGGGCCCTGCTCCCAAGAGCTTACAATCTATTACTATTCCACTAATGCCAGAGCTCACGATGCAATTAAAAAGTGCATTTCTTCTCCATAGCCTTTAGGTGCTATTACTTTTACTATCTATGGCTTTTTTTTATCTATTATAGATGACAAATACTCAGATACTGCAGATACAGTTTCATACTGGATTCATAGAACTCGGCACAACAATGTTAAAATTTACAAAGTAAGTATGAAGCTACAAGAAGTTTTATACTGGTGTCATTATCATGCAATTGTACAATATAAAGGGGTTCCTCGCAGAAAAGTTGATAACAATGTATTTGGAGACAGTGCTTGCCGTCGGTAGGAATGGTGTCATCTCCATGCAGACAGCTGCTATAACAGTAGAGGCCTTATATAGGCCTTTTATCCTAGTAATTATACTTTGCATCTGAGAAACCTGTTCGCTTTCTGTAGGCTTGCAGACTGAAGCAACAATACAGAAGAGCCGGTTTAATGTAGTTCAATAGTAAAAAAAAAAAATACTAAGGGTGACATGTATGAACGGGGCTGCGCCAGATATCTTGCGTCTTTTCAGCCCAATATCAGGCGCAGCCCCGTAAATACATTTTTAAATCTCCCGCACGCCATTATCAGGCGCATTAAAGAATGCCCACGGCACTTTGTAATGCGCCTGATCTCGTGGGGCGTGTGGGAGACGGGGCGCATTAGAACCGTAGCGAAGCTACATATTTATATCTTCGCTACGGCATTTGTAGGCGCATTACTGCTGGAACAGGAAAAGCACTGTCAAAGTGGTTTACCTGAGCCAGAAATGTCGTACAAGCGCTAGAATGCGCCTGATTTACGACCCGATGTAGAGCGGGTTCATACATCAGGCACATTCTATGCCATTACAATGCGCATGAAATTTGACATTAAAGGTATGTTCACGCGGGGAACTATGGATTACGTCTCCTCTCCTCGCTCGTACGATACGATCGTATTGTACGCGTGGAAAGATAAGTGACATGTCAATTACTTACGGCAAATACGTGTCGCGAGCAATGAATGTCAATGCAGCCGGTGGGCTGCTGGCCCCCCCGCACCACGGGAGTACGCGCGTATTAGCACAAGCTCCCGAAAGACACAATGTACTGCGGCGCGTACTGTACGCGCCGCAGTACATCATGTGAACATAGCATTAGATGCCAAATTTCATACATGCCGCCCTAAGGGTATGTTCACACAATATGTGGCGAAATGCGAGCCAAAATAAGCCGTTGAACATACCCTAAGAGTTCAAATAACTCCCTTTTTGCCATTTGACAAATAAAAAAAATAAAAAAGTTACGCATAATTGTTATTGCCGATCTATTAAAATATAACATCATTTATCCCATGCACTGAACACCATGAAAAAAAATTCCAAATCCCCAAATTGCATTTTTTGGTCATTTCAAATCCCCTAAAATTGTAATAAAAAGTGATCAAAAAGTCGCATCTATCCCAAAATGGTACCGATAAAAACACTTGAGCCCACAAAAATGGTGCCGCAGCACAAATGTAAGAAATAGAGAATGTTTGTATTTTTAAAAAAAGTACTAAAACATAATAAAAACCCTTCATATTTGGTATCACCGGAATCGTATTAGTCTTCAGAATACAGGTAACGCATCATTTATACCATAGAAAGAATGCTGTAAAAACAAAACCCCTGCAAACATAGCGCAAGTACTTTTTTCACATTTCACCCCACTTTGAATTTTTTTTCAGTTTCCCAGTATATTCTAAGGTACGGCGAATGGCACCATTAAAAAGTACAACTTGTCCTGCAAAAAAAGAGCCCTTATGTGTCTATGTAAATGGAAAATGATAAAAGTTATGACTCTTGGAACGCGTGGAGGATAAAAACAAAGAACCAAACTATTATGACTGTCAGGAAGGGGTTAACCATATGCACATTAACGAATATTTTCTGCACTCTGTAGACCAGAACTCGACGCCTGTGATTCACAGGACAAATACCCTCAGCTGTTTCACTTCTGTCTGGACATTTAGATCGAAGCCTGCGACAAGCAGTCTGTGCTCAACCCTCCATGTGAGATTTTTGTATCTAAAGTTGTGATCCCAAATATCCTGTTCTCATCACAGCAGGAGCATCAGGACGCATTGGCTGTGGGGGGTAAGCAGTGGAGCAGAGATGGACTTACCAAACCAAGATTCTTCTCGTCTCAATTCTAGAAGCCAACTTATTGTTTGCCTCTGTTTGAAACAGGCAGAGCTCCTGTCGAGCAACATCAAGACAACATCAGGAATGCCGGGCAGGGGGCTTTCTTCTGTTCCTTGAGCTGGCAAGGTACAATTTGCAAAATAAAACAAAATTTGAGAACTTTTCATTTGTATAAAAAAAAAAATTGGTTTGTATTTAGAGGCCGAAAACCCACCTTGATCACATTCAACTGACATTGGTGCAGGATTCATTACATGTCAGTACTGATACACTGTCACGAGCCATGGCTGTATGTCAGTCGGACGTGAGCGTAAGAGATTTTCAGTCTCAGGATACAAACTGCTGTGTTTTCTTTCGTTGTGAGGGGAAAGGGGTGAGGGTATATTCACACGGCGTAATTGCGGCGCATGTTTTGGGAGTCGCGCTGATCAGTGCGTACTCCCGAAGCACAGGGGGCTGGACGGCCCCATAGACATGCATTGTTCGCGGCGCGTAATCGCTGCAAACAATTGGCATGTCATTTATCTTCCCGTATGTACAATACAATCGTATTGTAAGCGCGGGGATGCCACGTAATCCATAGTTCTCTATGAGAGCTATGGATTACCGTAATTGCAGCGCGCATCTCGCCACGTATAACGCGAAATACACGTCGAAATGCCCGCCAAATTACGCCGTGTGAACATGGCCTGAATGGGAACAGTGGGGCAGATTTATCAACATACAATGGTGCTTGAAATTTTGTGAGCCCTTCAGAAAGTTCTATATTTCGGCATAACTTTGACGTCCTAAAACAAATTAAAGATATGGATTAAAAACATTGGTCATTTATTGAGGAGAATGATCACATATCTGTGAGTGGTTAAAGTCTGTAAACCTTTCAGGTTAGCAGATAATTTGAAGGGGAAATTAAGCGTATGTTCACATGGCGTATTGCGGCGTGTACTGTACGCGCTGTATACGCCTGCAATACGCCTGTTGCTTCAGAAGTACGTGCTGCTCAGCGTGTACTTCTGAAACACTCCCACTGACATTCACGTCTTTCTATCGCCCTGTAATATGCGTCGGAAATTACAGGTGATCATAGTACTCAATGAGAGCTATGAAATACCGTATTTGCAGGGCACATTGCAGCGTAATTACATGCCAAATTACACCCTGCAATTACACCATGTGAATGTACCCCAAGAGCCAGGTATTTGCATTCAATGGTATGACAATCAGGTGTCAATAGGTGACCTGTAACTGTAACTAATATACCAGCAACAGTGCGGCTGGGTTCACACTGCGTTTTGCCGATACATTAAACGGATATGTTTGGTTAGTGCAAAACAGTATCCAAACGCATGGCTTGACATAGTCATTGAGAACCATCGTGGAAACCTACAGCCATAGGGCGACATATATGTATTTTGGCGCCCAGCCGACAATTTATTGGGGCGCATTGTTAGCGTAGAATGCGCCTGAAATTATTAACCTGTTCTACTGTGGGTCATAGATTTAATGCTTTCTAGCTGCAAAACGACAAATCGGGTTCAAATAAACCACTTTAACTTGGTCTACCTGTTCCAGCAGTAATGCGCTCAGTTTTGCTGTCCTCCCGTCATAAATGTGTAGCTTCGTACGGTTGTGGTGCGACGCCTGAGGAACGCTCCTCGATCTCAGGCGCATTACAAACTGCCGCGGGCACCCGATAATGCTCCTAATTTTGGAGTGCGCCTGATTATAAATTTAGAGAACAGGGCTGCGCCAGTTTTTGAGCTGAAAGGATGCCAGACTACTGGTGCAGCCCCATATATACATGTCGCCCATGGCGCTTACTTTTGACTCCGTTTGACAAAGCTTGCATTTGGATACTGTTTTTGAGATGCATTCAAAATACTGGTCTACTACACTTTTGTGCCCCAATAAGAATCTACCAAGAAGAATGAGCAGAAGGAATAATCACTGACTCATGTCAGATCTCTTGGAGACACTTGCCCGACTCTAGACAAACCTATGTATAACTCTGGGCTCTGATCAGTGAAACTTGTGTATGTTTTTCTGTTTTAATATCTTAGACCAAAAGTCAGACAAAGCCGGCTCTCATGGGGCCTCAGACGATCGGGCTGCCCTGGTCCATGAAGAGAGTGAGCCGTCAGATGACGAACTTCTGTCCCTCTCCAGTCAGCATAGTAACACCAGTGGTGAAAAACACCATGGGACTCCCAAACACAAAAAGGTCGACCCGCCGGCTCCTGCCGCACCTCCGGAAGATGTGGATCTGCTCTGCCTAGAAGGAAGCTCCGTAAATGCGGCGACATCTCAACCAAAACAACCAACTTCTAACTCTGAACTCCTCAATGACCTCTTTGGGGCAGCTCAGGCACCTGGAGATGCTATGTTCCAGACGGGAGGTGTGGGATCGGCTCACTCAACGCCACGGCGATCTGCAGCGTCACCCTCTCCATCACAGTCTCCAAGAGTTGGGGAAGGTACAACGACTTTGCTATTTTCTTGGTTTGTGTAAGCCCATATATGACTTTCTAACTATTTTTCAGATCCTGTGCAACTTTTTCCAGTTATATTGTTAGTGTAAAGTTTATGGGCACTTTGTGTAATAGAGTTTTGTTGATGAAACTCAAGAAATACCTTTTCTTACCATTTGCAGCATCAACCTTTGATCCATTTGGATCAAGCCCAAAACAGCCAGGTCAGGACTTGCTTGGCTCATTCCTGAGTGCGTCAAATGCCACCTCTGGAGACACATTTCTGCAAGCCACAAGGAGTCCATCCCCCTCTCCAACCCCAGGAGGTCATGTTGATCCTTTTAACATGGGTAAGATGTCTCTTTAGTTCAACTTTAAAGGGTTTCTATGAACTACTTATTAGGGTGCATCCAGAATAATCTACTCATCTGATTCTGCTGTTTAAAACCGCGTCGGACGTCGTGGTTTTCACCGAGTGTTAGGGTATGTTCACACGGGCACATTTCGGCGCGCATTTCGCGTCGTATTTGTGCTCTAATACGAGCGAGATGTGTGACGAAATTACGGTAATCCACAGTTCTCATAGAGAACTATGGATTACGCCCCCTCTCCCCGTTCGTACAATACGATCGTATTGGAGATAAGTGACGTCAATTATTTGCGGCGAATACACGCCGCGAGTAATGACAGTCTATGGGGCCGGCGGGCGTACGCGCGTATCGGCGCGACTCCCAAATCACCCGGCGTAATTGCGGACGTATTGTACATGCCGCAATTACGCCGTGTGAACATAGCCTTACACATGATATTGCATGTGGATTTAGGGTCGGCTTTTTACTCTCCGTTTACAGTCACAAAACAAGTCTCATTCATTTCTATGTTGTCTCGGATGCGGGTCAGCATTAAAAACCACATACATATGTTTTGGATGATTTTTAGCCATCCCTATTGACCTCATTAGTAGATTTCCACGCGTTTTCCACGTGGATTACGACCAAAGAAGGAATATGTTCTAAGTTCTTTTACGGCTATAAACCAACCGGTGGGAATATGTGTTGTATGAACTACTGAGCGTATTTTCTATTGAGAAAATGGAGTCATATCTCATTAAAACATACACTACTTTATTCTATTTAAATATAAAAAGACATACAAAAAACTGTCTTTTTTGTATGTCTTTTTATATTTGGATATCATACCATTTTCTTGCGTGTATAGTGATATAGTGGGAGTCCCTCTGTCTTGTAAGGTAGGGGGGTTTTGCTACTCTTTGTATAGTATTTTCTATTGAGGTCAATGGGGTGATTTATTTTCGGTTTTAGACAAGCATTTAAAGTTTGAATCTGCGTTGATTCCAACATGAAATTTTTGCCATGTGGACATAGCCTTAGATAAGTCCCTGACAATAAGCTGATCACATAGGGCAACGTGTATGAAAACTGTCTAGGTCTAAAATTCACTTTGGTGTCCATCGCACCCAATCAGAGCGCCCCCCTCATTTTTGTCAGAGCACTATGGGAAATGAAAGGCAAGCTCTGATTGGTTGCTATGGGCTCTGATTGGTTGCTATGGGCAAAAAAGTGAGTCTTGGACCTAGAGCGTTTTCATACATGTGGCCTATAGTGTCCTCTTGGTGGGTCCAGAGATCAGCTGGCAGTAAGTGATCAGTTTCCTGCAGTGCCCCCACAGGAAAACTTACACATTACACACTCTTATTCAAATAGGGGTTCTCTGTCTAATGCAAGACAGGACAGGTCCTCCAGGGCAAGAGACGCTCTTTGTAGTGACAGGTGAATGGGGCTGGCCCCCTCCGCGCTTTAGAAGGACACGCTGGCCAACGCATACTTCCGAAACAGTACGCACCGCAGTACACCGTGTGAACAGACCCTACTACTACTATTTGGGTTTCCTGATACATTGTGGTATTATTTATACCTTTAAAGGGGTTGTCTCACTACATTGATTCATCTCACCTCAGTCCTGTTTTCTTGGTTTCACTTTGAATTCAAGGGCGTGTTTACTGGCTTCTACTAGGCTGCAGTAGAAGCCAGGTCTGTAGCTATAGCAACCAGTCCCGGCAGCCTATCTTGAGAGAGTAAACAGGTCTGTAGCTGTAGCGACCTGTGGAGCTGATGCAGCACATCCAGGAGGGGATATCTAGGAATAGGTAGGACACTGTTAATGGACACATATTGCAAAGTGACTTATTTTTGCAAGATCTTTTACATAAAAAGCAGCAATCCTTGTAGTGAGACAACCCCTTTAATAAAAGCTACTTATGCTGCTGATTTAGATTGTCTGTAGGTGATGGGTCCCCATGTCATTTTGCTATGGGGCCCTATGAATTCTAGTTATGCCCCTGCCTGCAACCAAATGACCCTAAGTCCCTAGCACCTAAGCAGTCGGCGCTGAGATATAATATAATATATAGTATACATATAAAGTCCCTGTAGGCAACACCAATATATGGCTAGGATATATACCATGAAGACCTTATCCTATGTGTTTCTGTTTTCTTCACCAGCTCCACCATCTGTATCCATCCAGCCCGATATATCATCAGCGTGGGACTGGGGGACGCCGGCACCAGGTATAGTAGGGCTTCCACCGTTATTCTGTAATGTTCTGTATAGGTCCATCCCAAGAATCTAGTGAACCACATACAGTGAAAAAGTTTCTATGGATGGTTAGCATAGTACAACTGCAAATCCAAAGCCCAACCAGCAAAACTGCAATGTGTGAACACAGCATTAGACAGTGCTCAATCTTTCATTGTCATTTTATTTTCTACAGGTGGATTAGGAGTAGGGAGTAGATCAGCTGCCACCAGCCCGACTGGATCACCGCATGGTACACCTCAGCACCACACCAAGCCGCAGACTCTTGATCCATTTGCCGACCTGGGGGCTCTGGGTGCAAATCTTGCTGGTAATAGTATATGTAATAAAAATCTCATCTCTGCAAAAACATCAAAAGCAGATTCAGTAGTAAATATAGAAGACTTCTGTCTGCAGCTTGTTAAAAATTCTGTTCTTAGTTGCATCTGTATTGGCCTCTTAATAGTTTCCTCAGGGGTTGTCACCCATCTTTCCAGGACTCCTAAATGACAAATCTGCAGAGCTACCAGTAGGTGCTGGCACATGTCTGTTTGTAGAGCTGAATCTTCTGTTCAGAAGTTGAGATGTTCAGCTGAGTGACAACCCCAGTAGGAGCTTACCCCTATATTGAAGCAAGACGTAACTGCACATCATGTGGACGGTAATGGTGTATGGAACAGGCTCATAGGCTCAGTCTGCTATATACTCAGGGGGTGTTAGTTGTCAATTATAGTTATCAACAGGGATTAGAGACATCGCAGCATTAGGGCATGTTCACACGATGTACTGCAGCGCGTATAGTACGCGCCGCAGTACATCGTGTCTTTTGGGATCTCGCGCTAAAACGCACGGACTCCCGCGGGGGGGCCGGCAACCTGCCGGCCCCATAGACATTCATTACTCGCGGCACGTTTTCGCCGCAAGTCATCGACATGTCACTTATCTCCCCGCGCGTACAATACGATCTTATTGTATACGCGGGAGAATGAGGCATAATACATAGTTCTCTAGTAGTATAATGTTGTACCGTGTTAGCCATAGAAAGTAGTAGAAGAGTGAAGAAATCAGGCGATACCTTTTTCAGGCTAACTGAGTATATTTGATGGTGAGCTTTCGAGAGAACTAGCTCCCTTCTTCAGACATGGTGTTATACAAGAAACTGAAAATTTACAGACTTTTTATACACAAAAGACATGGATCTTCAAAGGATCTTAGAATTCTTAAAAAATAACAAAATGCAATAAGTAGAGAAGTTATTTACAACAGGTCAAGAAATCAACTAACTGGAAACTTGTGAGGCGTGACGGAGGGGTCAGTAATTCTGCGTCTTATCTCGTAGCCATCAGGTTTAATTTGTGGCCCTCACAGTGAGAACTATGGATTACCGTAATTTCAGCACGCATCTCGTCCGTATTAGAGCGCAAATGCGTGCCGAAATGCGTTCCGAAATAACGGATTGTGAACATACCCTTACAGTCAACGCAACTGCAGCATCTAAATGATTATAAATTGCTGCAGTGCTTCATTACGCCTCCCGATTGCCCCCCTCATATGCCATGATGCAAAGGCAGGGTGCCAACCGGTTGTTTTGGTATCTGGGGGCCTAATGAAGGCCTCCATGGCTGCCATGTTAGTACTCCTATGGCAGGGTGTCATAGGAGAGGCATGTTAGAACACTATTGTGCAATACTATTGTATTGCAGAATAGTGTTCAAGCCATCATGCCCCCTAGGGGTCATCTACTCTAGGGAGTGGCTAAAAGTACAGATAAAAAAAAAAAAAAAGTTTAAAAAAAAAAAAATTAATTAAAGTACGAAACACCCCACCACAAGTTTAAAAATGTAAAAGTCAAATGTCCAATCTCATAAAATGTAACATTATTTATCCCGTAAACACTATAGAAAAAAGAATATTGAAAGCCAGAATTGTGGGTTTTTTGGTCATTTTACAAAATATTGGAATACAAAGTGGTCAAAAAGCCGCATGTATCCCAAAATGGTATCAATAACCACTAAAAACAAGCTCTCACTCATGTCCATAGACAGTAAAATAAAACAATTGGTCGCAAATAATGGAGCTGCAACACAAATTTTGAAAATACAAAAAGTTAATTTTTTTTAAGCAGCATAATGAAAAATGTAAAAATTTGATATGGCCAGAATTGTACTGACCTGCGAAACAAAGATAACATGCTATTTAGACCGAACAGTGAAATCTATAAAACTGAAACCTCCAATAAATGACACTGTTGTGGGGGTTTTTTTTGCTGGTTTTCCAGTACGTTATCTGATACGGTCAAGTACATCTTGTCCCGCAAAAAACAAGACCTCATACAGCTAAGTAGACGGAAAAATAAAAAAAAAGTGATGGCTCTTGAAAGGCGAGGAGGAATAAATGAAGGCGATGTAAGCAAAAATCCCCACAGTAGAAAGAGGTTAGATAGGGACCATAGTGGTTGTCACCCAGCTTTTCTAGCTGACGAGCTGAAATGACTAGAGGATGCAAAATTGCTGGTGAGTTTTCTTACTAAAGAGGAAACGTTCTTTACTCCTTCCCAATAAGGGGGACATTGAGCGTGCCTGTACCATACAGAGCCAGTAGCAGCTGTGTCATACATACTGAAACTCACCTACAATGGCCATTAATGGTTCCAGCCATTTAACCGCCAAGCTGTTAGAAAGGTGGGGGGACCCCTCTGTCACCCAATTGTCTTTTGCAGTCATGGGTGCCAAACGGGTGGCATGGCAGCCGGGGGCCTGTTTTTTTTTTGAAAGACATAACAAAAACCTCACATTCCTGTCTATAGTAATGGCTTACATGGAGCAACTGTATGGACAGAACATAGTTTCAGTCATGTGACCACCACACGTCATGTGACCCTTGTTATCCATGTAACAGTAGTGTATGGAGGAGCAGAACTTCTCCAGTATTACTACCTCCAGCAGCGTCTTATCATGTGACCACCACACAGGTCATGTGACCCGTGGTAGCCAGGTAATAGTATTGTATGGAGGAGCAGAACTTCTCCAGTATTACTACCTCCAGCAGCATCTTATCATGTGACCACCACACAGGTCATGTGACCCTGGTATCCAGTAACAGTAGTGTATGGAGGAGCAGAACTTCTCCAGTATTACTACCTCCAGCAGCGTCTTATCATGTGACCACCACACAGGTCATGTGACCCTGGTATCCAAGTAACAGTAGTGTATGGAGGAGCAGAACTTCTCCAGTATTACTACCTCCAGCAGCGTCTTATCATGTGACCACCACACAGGTCATGTGACCCTGGTATCCAAGTAACAGTATTGTATAGAGGAGCAGAACTTCTCCAGTATTACCACCTCCATTAGCGTCTTATCATGTTTGTCAATGTCTGTGGAGAAGACGCTGCACATTCTTCTCTTTCTCATCTTTTTGCTTTGCTTTTTTTTCTTCCTAGCGTTAACCTTCTTAACAACATGACATTCCCTAAAGAGACAGCAGTGATACAAGTAACTACACACAATCAAAGTTTATTTGCAACCAAATCGTCTAATACATACACACACCTAGCCACGAGACGCAGCTCGGGAATAAATTACGTTCACACAATAAACCATACATACATTCAATTCAATATTCCTACCACTAGGGACTTATGTAAATCCCATGCTAATCTATATCAATACCAGCATGCAATAGTACACTATTATCTATGAACATATTTCTACTGTAAAACGATTAAGTACTAAAACTAGCTTTAGACCTGTGTGGGAAAAGGTTAGTGGGGATATGGGTGGCGGTTATGCGGGAGGTAGGGTGGAATGAAGAAGTTGCTGGAATACCCATATTAATAATTATTATTCCTCCATTATCAATACTCAGTTACCCCATAAATGTCATGTGACCCTGCTGCTGAGTGACTGCTAGTAGGCCATGTGACTGACGCCATGTTTAGTCCATACAGTTTCTCCATGGCAGCCATTACAGAGGACAGGAATGTAAAATACACCATTTTTTAATCTAGATCCGGGGTCTGCAACGTCGGCTCTCCAGCTGTTGGGAAACTACATCTCCCATCGTGCCCACTGATATAGATTATATAAATGCATGATAGGAGTTTCCCAACAGCTGGAGAGCCGACGTCGCAGACCCCAGATATAGAGGTCTACTGCATTAGTATAAAACATGAAGAGAAGCAGAATTTTTAATACGTGTATATTAGAGAATTGTATGGTTTCCTATGATATACATATGAAGCTTGTCAAGAACATGAGTTGGATGCAAGAGAGTAACACATGATTGTGGATTGAGACAGGATTTGTCTGTAACCACAGATATACATAGGTCTGCATTAGAGCTGTATACACAGAATCGGTAAAAGGCTGGGTTGCTTTATTTTTTTATTTAAGATGCACTCAAGGAATACAAAGGTAAGTGATTGCAAAACAGTGCATATCCTGTAAGCTGCCCTGATTAATATGTCCCAGAAATTTTGGCATAATGGTGACATTAAGTATTTTGGCAAATTTTCAAGAAATTAATAACGGTGCGTGAGTGAGAGAAATTCCTTACATAGCATAAAGACACTGTCAGTAATGATGCACTAGCACTGCTTGCTGTCAGTTTCATCATACATTTGTCTTCTTCTAGGCGGTTCTTCATTTGCAAGTAAGCCAACAACCCCAACTGGTTGCAGCGGGGGTTTTCCCCCGGTAGGGTCACCCCAGAAGCCCTCGCCACAGCATGCGGGAGGCAACTGGCACCCAAACTCTGGATATTCTTGGCAGTCACAATCCAAACCGCAGCAAAACATCCCACACTCGTCACCGCAGAATAGACCCAACTACAACATCAGCTTTTCTGCAGTGAACAGCGGACAAAACGACAGAGGGAAAAACGCAGCCGCGCCTGGTAAGAATGTTTTATAGAATACTTTTTACATGTTTAAGATGTTTGTTTTACAACACTTCATCATGTTCAAGAACTCTGCCTATTCCCCCCGTCTTTGTTTTTTGTGTGTGTGACCCTCTTTCTTATCTGTCTTGTGAGATTGCCTTTTGTTGTATGGGTCTTGTCCTCTCTGTTGTGCTGGCGTGGGTTTTTTTTTTATTATTATTATTTATTTATTTTATTATTTTTTTTTATTTTTTTTTTCTCGTTTCTTTCCTTTGGGTAAATGGGTGCTTACAGCGCCCGTCTTTTTTCTTGTTACCATTAATAGTATATATTTCATTTTCTGCATGTCTCTTGCAGTTATCAAATGTGACATGTCATGGTATGCATATTAATGTCTTAGTGATTGATATCCATATCCTTTCCTTTTTTATTGCCAATGCAGTTCTTGCTTTGTTATGATGTGATCTTGACATGATGCTTGCTGTGAGTTTATGTTCATTGACATATTTTGTTCAATAAAACTTCTTCGAATTAAAAAAAAAAAAAAAAGAACTCTGCCTATTGTCAGTGAATGGAAACCGTCTTTTTTTTACATCCAGAGGTTAAAAATATAAAAGGAAGCGCCCAGGAACTCACCCCTCAGCCGGCTTAATAACACTAGACACTGATAAAGCATTTGGGGTTGGTTGAATTTGGTCTTAGATCAGATTGGTTTGACTAGATCCTTTAGAAACTTCTTGTCATCCTTGTTTGCCAACCCTAGCGCACGAATATGTCTCCCAGGTTTTCTATCCCAACCACTTCCTCTCCAGACGGCGACTTGGCAAGGCTGCCCATTGTCAACTTTAAAGGGGTTGTCTCACTACATTGATTCATCTTACCTCAGTCCTGTTTTCTTGGTTTCACTTTGAAATAGGGGTTCTCTGTCTAATGCAAGACAGGACAGGTCCTCCAGGGCAAGAGACACTCTTTGTAGTGACAGGTGAATGGGGCTGGCCCCCTCAGCGTTTAGAAGGACAAACCCGGCCAACACATACTTCCGAAACAGTTTCGACCGAAACACCGTGTTTAAAAAGACCTACTACTATATTTGGGTTTCCTGATTTCATTGTGTATTATTTATACCTTTAAAGGGGTTCTCTCACTACATTGATTCATCTTACCTCAGTCCGTTTTCTTGGTTTCACTTTGAATTCAAGGGCGTGTTTCCTGGCTTCTACTAGGCTGCAGTAGAACCCAGGTCTGTAGCTATAGCAACCAGTGCTGGCAGCCTATCAGGAGAGATCAAAAAGGGCTGTAGCTTTTAGCGACTGAGGAGCTGATGCAGCCCATACAAGAGGTGAAAATCTAGGAATAGGTCGGACACTGTTAATGGACACATATTGCAGAGTGACTTGTTTTTGTGAGATCTTTAACATACAAAGCAATCCTTGTAGTAAGACAACCCCTTTAATTTTTAATTTAGCAGTGGAACCATTTGCCAGATTTCCAAAAAATAACCCTATTTTTGAGGGTATTAAAATACACGGACATGAACTGAAAATGGCCATGTTTGTCATTTTTTTCTTAGCTGATCCATTGAGAGATATAAAGGGGCTGTTTGACCAATTAAGGATTTTGGGGAATTGTTCTGGGTTTAAGGTAAATGAAGCAAAATCAGAACTACTAGAGCTCTGAAGGACTCAACAGCTGTGTGTTGGATCCGATTAGGATCCGATCGACGCATACTTTTTTTTCTGGATGCGATTTTCGGATCCAACAACATCCAAAAAAGATGCATGTAAACACGCATCGGCGGTCACTCATCTGAACACTGGTGCGTGTTTTACATTGAAAGCAATGTAAATCACACTGCACATTGATAGACGTGTGTTTGGGTCCAAAACACGGATCCAAACACGCAGCTAAAAACGTATCCAAAACCACCATGTGAACATACCCTTACATGTCACGCTGCATGTGTCATTTTTGATAAATTTATCGCCGCCGACAATCATCTTGTGAATAGCCAGCTCTACTTATACCAACTGTAATGGGTTATTGTTGTTTTAGATGTGAAACCGAAGGCCTCAGCCGACAACTTTGAAGATTTGCTCTCTAGTCAGGGATTCAACGCACACAAGGAGAGGAAGGGACCAAGAACTATTGCTGAAATGAGGAAGGAAGAAATGTCAAAGGAAATGGATCCAGAAAAACTAAAGGCAAGGACTCTCATTTTATAAAGTAGCAGGGTGGATGTCTAAAGAGCATGAATATGAACACGGGCATAGCCATCTTTTCCACAAGAGGGTTTTCTGCTGCAGACAGTCCCTTTTTGTGATAACCTTATTCAGCTATCATATGCAGGACAGTTTGGAAGAATATGTACTAGTACAGTTCCTTTACAGCATCAGCAAAGGGCAGATGAAGTATTACACAGTGATTGAGATCTATTGGACATCCACAAAAGGCAGAAACATGCTTGGTCCTCCAGAGGGAGATGCTAATTTTTTCTCCCTCTCTCTACTTAAAAGTTCCTAAAAGACTACAATATTTGAAAATCTTTTGTCTAGTTTTAGAAAAGTATAGTCCCACATTTAGACACTGTTTCACAGCTTATATGTAAAATTAATCTACATACAAAGTTAAGTAATTGTGTACACACATTACATTATTCCAGAGGTGCACTCACTATACTGCTGGTGCGAGTCGTGTGTACATACATTACTTTTCCTGTACTGATCCCAGTTACATCCCTGTAATTATACTCCAGAGCTGCACTCACTATTTGCTGGTGCAGTCAATGTTTAATATACATTACTTTATCCTGTATGATCCTGAGTACACCCTGTATTATTACTCCAGAGCTTCAATCCCCACTATTTGATGGTGCAGTGCTGTCGTACATACATTACTTATCCTGTACTGATTCCTGAGATACACCCGATATTTACTCAGAGCTTGCACTCACTATTTGCTGGGCAGTCACTGTGTATATACATTCTTATCCTTGTACATATCTATGATATCCAGAGCTGCACTGACTATTCTGCTGGTGCAGTCACTGAGTACATTACATTACTATCCGTACTGATCCTGAGTTACATCCTGTATTATACTCAAGAGCTGACTACTATTCTGCTGGTTGCAGTCACTCTGTACATATATTACCTTATCCCTGTACTGATCCATAAGTTTAAATCTTGTATTAATACTTCCAGAGCTTCGTGTGAAAGCACCCTAAGGTTCCTTGGCTTGCCCCGGGTTCCGCCGCTTAGGTTTCCACACACACCTTTATATATCCTATAGTATGGGCATGACTCTCAGCTTGCTAACTGTGATGTGCATATTTGGAACTGTATCCGAAATATCTAGATCCAGTTCTAACCCCTTAGATGCCCAAAATACTAGTTGTAAGCAGCTACGGGCTCTGATTGGTTGCTGTGGGCTCTGATTGGTTGATATGAGCCCTAATTGGTCGCTATGGCCTCTGATTGGTCGCTATGGCCTATGGCCTCTGATTGGTTGCTATGAGCTCTGATTGGTTGCTATAGGCTCTGATTGGTTGCTATAGGCTCTGATTGGTCGCTATGGCCTCTGATTGGTCGCTATGGCCTCTGATTGGTTGCTATGGGCTCTGATTGGTTGCTATGGGCTCTGATTAGTCGATATGGGCTCTGATTGGTTGCTATGAGCCCTGATTGGTTGCTGTGAGCTCTATTGTCGCTTTCGGACCTTGATTGGTCGCTATGGCCTCTGATTGGTCGCTATGGCCTCTGATTGGTTGCTATGGGCTCTTATTGGTCGCTATGGCCTCTGATTGGTAGTTATGAGCTCTGATTAGTTGCTATGGGCTGTGATTGGTTGCTATGGCCTCTGATTGATAGCTTTGGGCTCTGATTGGTAGCTATGGCCTCTGATTGGTTGCTATGAGCTCTGATTGGTTGCTGTGAGCTCTGATTGCTTCTTATAGTCTGATTGGTCACTATGAGCTCTGATTGGTTGCTGTGAGCTCGGATTGCTTCTTATAGTCTCTGGTCACTATGAGCTCTGATTGGTCGCTATAAAAAAAATGGTTAGGCTGTGCACATCTTAATATATTTTTGAAAAAACGTAAGCTAGGGTGCACACTGGTAATGCAATAGCATACTTCCAATATAATATCAGTGGCACACTAAAAACTAGTAAAACATCAAGGTATATAGGAATTTTTGAAAATGCAATTACTGCTAAGGAAAATATGAAAAACCTGGCATCTTAGTTCTCAGTTTTTAATCAAAAATATTGTTTAAGCTCACCTACCAAAGGTTTCAAGGGATCCCTGCACAGGTGAATGTACCCTAACATGTTACCTCACTAGGAGTCATTCAGACTACAACCTCTCAGGAGTGATAGGAAATTTGCTACTGAATTAGCCTGCACTAGTTTACCAAGAAGGTGAGGTGAAGTTGCAGCAAGCCATATGAGGCTGCCGATTCCTTATCAGTGTGCAACCTATGCTTACGTTTTTCAAAAATTTATTTAGATGTGCACAGCCTATCCATTTTTTTTCGTAGGCTATTTGGAAATGGCAGCCTCATTGGCTTGCTGCACTCGCCTCCTCTTTATTTTAACACTAGTGCAGGAATTATTCAGTAGCAGGTTCCTATCACTCCCTGAGATGTTGTAGTCTGATTGGATCCTAGTGAGGTAAAATTTAGTGTTAGGGACTCCCCCACCTCTGTGCTGGGATCCCTTGATTGCTTTTGGGAGGTGAGCTTAAACAATTTTTGCATCAAAAATGTAATCAAGAATCCAGGTTTTCATGTATTTCCTTAGCAGTAATGCCACTGATATTTGTATTGGATGTATGCTGATTGGTCACTATGGGCTCTGATTGGTCGCTATGGGCTCTGATTGGTCGCTATGGGCTCTGATTAGTCGCTATGGCCTCTGGTAGCTATGAGCTCTGATTAGTTGCTGTGAGCTCTGATTGGTTGCTGTGAGCTCTGATTGGTTGTTATAGTCTCTGATTGGTCACTATGAGCTCTGATTGGTCGCTATGAGCTCTGATTGGTCGTTATGGGATCTGATTGGTTGTTATAGTCTCTGATTGGTCGCTACTGGGCTCTGTTTGGTCGCTATGAGCTCCGATTGGTTGCTATGGACTCTGATTGGTTGCTGTTAGCTATATTGGTTGTTATAGTCTCGGATTGCATAAGAAATATGTGCACTGTAGAAAAATTCTCTCCCTGAGATACTCAGGAAAGAAAATAAATCCCAGGTGCACAATAAACTGGGAAAAAAACAAAGCGCAGATGAGATCTTAAAAAATAAGTACCACTTAAATAGGACAGTGGAGGTCAAGTGACTCACCTATTGCGGCTATACAAATTATGGTACAGCACGGTCTGGGTTCGCTGTTATTGTGCTCACCTACCACTGCGGTGGTTCTGGTTGTTAGAGGCCCTGCTCCCAAAAATCCCCGCCTTCGATGTCCTCGCTGGACGCCAAGGAAAACTAAATACGGCAACGGATATCCAAATAACTGAAAGTTCAGGACAAGGGGAAATGTGCTAGAGCGCTGAATGTGATCAAAAAAACTATCTAAGAAATAATAGTTTATTTTAATGAACATACGCGTTTACGCAAGTATAAACACTCGGCTTCCTCTGATGTATCCAACTGCTCAATTTCAAACAACTTCTATATACCATTCTCATCTAAACACTATTTTAAAACCAGATTAGATAATAGATTCAATCTGCCATGTTAATTATTAATCAAACAATCATCAATTTAGTTGACTTATCTCATAGTTCCATTGATTAAGATTAATTCATAAAGTCAAAATTTCCTTTACATAAAAGTTATTCATTTAAATACGTGTATCCATAACGCAACTATAATAAAATGTTTAAAATACTATTTAAAAAACATTGCTCATTTAAAACTGTAAATTTCCACCAATGATAAAAAACTAAATGGGTATAAAAATAAAAACTAAAAGGGTAAATAAAAATATATATTATGTATCGATTCAATCAATAAATTCCAGGACCTCCAAAAAAAAAAAAACATTTTTTACACCTCACGGATTCAAAAAAATTTCGTTCAAATCCGTGTGGTTTTAGTGTATTTAATTTATAAATCCTATACATATATCACGGGGCTACTCAATTTCTTTATTCTGTTTGGTACTCCGCTTGGGATATTTTCAATGGCTGTATAACCTATTCTAATTCATTGCTATTTTATGATATCAAAAAGCAGGGTCTGGGTAGGACTGATGGACGAAGTCTACTATGTTTTTCATTGTAGCGGTGTCTCGTTAAATGTTCTGGATAATTTTATTGTGTCTTTCTACCATACTGTATGCCACACTGGCATGTGATCAGGTAAATTGACAATAAGAAACTAGAAAAGGAGGAAGGACGTTCTTTTATATGAAAATTCCTCTCTGTTGATGCTGATTTATATCTATCCACCTTCTTTGGATGAATTCGCAAACATTTTACAAATATAGGTCGGCCACATGCTTAAATCCTGGTTTTCTCCTATCTGATTCTTGCCATCTATTTTTTAGGTACAACATGCTTTCATGATGTTGTTTTAATTTTAGAAGGGAGCCAAGATGTTTCTTTTAATAGTTTGCGCTCTCTGTAATATAGATTTAGGATGTTCAGAGAGGGTTTCTTTTATACCGGGGGTCACGTTCTGAGATATGCCAATGTTTTTTTATGTATTTTGAATTTCTTTATACTGCGAACTATGGAGTTGATATAAAACTCATTTCAAAAGGACTCTTTTTCTTTTTTATCTTGTTATTTTATTTTTCATTTGATTCACGATATTGCGCTTGCTGTTTTAGACGCCGCTTTTTCCCGAGAATACCTGTAACCAATTTTCTGGGGAAAACCTTTTTGAATGAATTTTTCAGTTAAAAAATCAGCTTGCTTGTATAAAAGTTTTTTCTTTGGGTACTAATTATTACTTAATTGGCAACTACTGCCCATGATCGGATTAATTATTAAACCCATTTTCTCTCGATGGTTTGATCTTTAAGCCAGGTATTATTTGAATCGTGGCTTTAACGTGTGTTTTCAATACCAATTCATGGTTCTCTACATAGAGGTGCACGTCTATAAATACTATTTCAGTTTATTATGAAAGAAGCCGTGAATTTTATACCCAGTCGTTATCCATTTATAAACTCACCAATAATTTTCAAAGGAAATCTGAGGGTCCATCCCAAACAAACAGAAGATCGGTCAATAAACCTTCTAAAATATTTGGATATGTCTAACAAATGGCGTTTTTCTCAGACTCAATGATATAGTCTTTCAAACAAACCCATAAACAGGTTGGCCAGCGAGGGAGCAACTCTGTCCCATCGCATGTGCCAACCTGCTGGTGAGTTAATGTTTACATTTTCATAACAGAAAAATTTATTTTTCAAAATTTGCTTCAGAAACCTTCACTAAAAATTGTTTAATTTTTCAGGAAAAAATTGGACTCTGAATCCAGAAAGGTTTTTTTACTGTCGTAACCCAGCCATGCTCGATTTTCGAGTATAAACGCTGTAACGTCCAGGGGTAGCAGAAGGTAGGAATTTCCCACTTTTTTCTACTAGTCTATTAAAATTGTAATTCGAGGTCCTTTATATGGCTCGGCAATTTCTCTACTTTAGGCTGTAATGAGATCTAGAAAGTGGGACAGATCTGATAAAATAGAGCCTAATACCCGAATGATAATGGGCACGCCCCGCGGCGGGTTCTGCTGATACTTATGTATTTATAGGCAAATGATAGAATAGCGGTTATTTGTGTTTCTTTTTTTTGTTAAAAAATATTTTTTTTGTTACTAATGACTCATGTTAAAATTTACTTTTATAAATTCATCTAGGATTCTTTAAAATATCGATAGGGACTTGGCTTGATCCTGTTTTCTTGTAGTAGAAATTCGTCATTTATAAAATGATTTAGCAAATTGCCTCTCCTCATTATAATCCGACATAAGTTCTGCCACAATGACCGCTGCCAACCTTTATCGGCCATCCTTTATAAACAATATCCCTATTTTCGGATTAACTTCGAAAGTGCCTCCCTCTCTTTTTATTTAGGTTTGGATTGGACGGCATTTTTTTAGAGACCTTTCTGAGATCACTATGACCACCAAATCTTGGAACACAGGTATATAGTTCCCCCGCGCTGCTACGGGGTAGAGATGTTTGAATTACCTCTAATTCTTTTCCCAAACGCCCCATATTGCTGTTTTCAGTTATTTCATTCACATCCTTTTCCTTCCTTTCTTCATAGCACTATAGACTGTTTCTCCTCTTTTTTCTTATTATTATCTAGTTTTTTCTGTTTACTATAAAAACGTTTTCAAGGGTGAGTTTTCTTATAAATTTTGAATGTACCCTGGAACACTCCCAAAATCATTAACCATATTGTCAGGACTAAATCCAGGCCTTTCTTAGATCTCTATTTCTAACTCCTTTAATTTCATAACTGGATTAGATTGAAAAATCTCTTAATATATGTTTCACTTTGTTTCTTTTTTATTTCTCAACAGCTTTTTTTCTTAATTTTCTCATTACATTGTATCTTCTATTTTTGTAATCCTGGCCAGCTTTTAAGTCCTATGTTCCCTCTCCATTTTTCTTTTTCGCTCCCCCCCCCCCCCCCCCCCCTCCCCCCCCCCCCCCCCCCCCCATCTAACATTGGTTTGTGTTTCTGTGATTCTAGTGTTAATTGGATGTTAGAGGGCTCCTCAACTGTGTTGTAGAGTTTAAATTGGGTTTTTAGCCAAAAAATGGAATGGGTATCCGTATTTTGAGGTGGATTTTCAATCGGTGTTGTGATCACCAGCCTCCCCTGTGTATAATTTCAGCCTGTCAACATGTCCCTATCAATTGATTAGTGTATTTAGAACTAGGTAATCGCTAGTGGACGGAGGTATAATTATCTTGTGGAACTGTAGAACCATATCCACTGGGAGGTAATTGTGTAGAATGATATTTGCCAATAATAAAAGGTTGTGTGTTTGTAATTAGTGTTAATGGCACTGAGTAAACAGATTCATTTAAGGTTTCGTGTGGTGGTAAATTCACCTTATTTATTGTGTCCATCTGTGGTCATACTCATCAGTTTGACATACCATGGGTTCCTTTTATTTTATTATAAGTAGAGGGAATTGTTTTTTTTAAATCCATATCCTCATTCTAGAGGCTCTGTTATTATTCTATATTTATCTCTATTTTATTTATCTCTCTTTTATTTCTCCTCTCCAGCTGGAGTTATGAAAGTAACGGCAGCTGTTTTCATCAAACGATTTTTTTATGTTTCACCTTCCGTAACGATTTACATCTTGGGTCTGTAGTTATTAGAAGTAGATCTAGGGGTACGGACATTTCTCTCCCTACCCACTTCACTGAATTGTTTTGTCTAACGACCCATAGGGGGAACGCTGTTAGAACTAATCAGAGATATTTTCTACCTCTGATTCATTTCTATTTGGTATCCCTTCTCAAAATCCTGTGTGGACCTGGATTTTCTTTTATTGAATTTATACCTGGTCCATATTATGGTAGTTTTTTTTCATTTATAATATCCTAATTCAGTTTTCTTCAAAGTTTATGAACTTGTTTTTGTTCCAGATTAATATATTCGGATGTGTGTTGAATATGGAGAAATTTTTCATGTAAACTTTCAATTTCAGAAGTTATTATACTGTTTCAGTCTTACTGATTTAGTAACCAAGAGTCGCATATGTTTTAGAGAACATCATCCAGACATTCATCCCACAATTATCAAAATTAGTTTCCTTATGGGAAAAAAAGGGTTAGTTTGAACATATTTTAAGACCCTTAGGGATAATTTATGACTGTAATGTACCATTTCTCCAGAAAGTTGGCTTCGACTTTGTTGGAAACACTCAGCTGTTATAGTTTCTCCAGGGTTCTTGAAATCCATAAAACGTCTATGGTTTTCTTCCCTCGTGTATATTCTCTCTGTTCCAAGGTGTTTGTCCACTTTCATAGTGGGTGCTTCAATCCCATTACTAGCTTATCCAGCAATTGGTTACGAGGTATATGTCTCTGTTGTAGGATTACTTTCATGTTTCGGGTGAGTGTGATGATGAAAACAAACAAGATAGACAATATATAGTGACAATATTGTTTTAAAGCAATATATGTATTTCAAAATAGATTACCAATATATGCTAGATCTTTCTCACATATTTACAGCTGTACATCTTTGAATACTCTAAGGAAGCGAGTGTTTTTAACTTGCGAAACCGTAATGTTCATTTAAAATAAACTATTATTTCTTAGATAGTTTTTATTCCCTTGAGTGCTCTAGCACATTTCCCCTTGTCCTGAGAACTTTTCAGTTATTTGGATATCCGTTTGCCCTATAGTCTCGGATTGGTCGCTATGGGCTGTGATTGGTCTGGTCGCTATGGCCTGTGATTGGTAGCTATGGGCTCTGATTGGCCGATATGGGCTCTGATTGGTTGCTATGAGCCCTGATTGGTTGCTGTGAGCTCTATTGGTTGCTATAGTCTCTGACTGGTCGCTATGGGCTCTGATTGGTCGCTATGGGCTCTGATTGGTCGCTGTGGGCTCTGATTGGTCGCTGTGGGCTCTGGTTGCTATGGGGTCTGATTGGTTGCTATGAGCTCTGATTGGTTACTATGAGCTCTGATTGGTTGCTATGGGCTCTGGTTGGTTGCTGTGGGCGCTGATTGGTTGCTATGAGCCCTGATTGGTTGCTGTGAGCTCTGATTAGTTGTTATAGTCTCTGATTGGTTGCTATGGGCTCTAATTGGTTGCTATGGGCTCTGATTGGTTGCTGTGAGCTCTGCTTGGTTGCTATGGACAACAAAGACAGTCTTACTGCTAGACTGGTTTCATACATAAGGCCCAATATGTCTTAAAAAATAATGTGGTGGTTGTTTCTTTTTACATAATAAATTACAAGCCCTTCCTCCTCCCCATGGACATTACTCTTGCGGCTTTCTTTGACTCTCTAACTCCCGGAGTGCTCTGATAGCACATCGGAAAAGATTTCTCCACTCTCTTTTCCCCGCCTCACTTTTGGGCCAAGAAGATGGGGGGGGGAGGGGTGCTTTCACATTCTGCGGTTTTTGATGCAGTTTTAACAGAAATGCACAGCATTGATTACGTTGTATTCCTGCAAGAAAAGCATAAAAAACCATCAAAAAACTTACCACGTGAAAGCATCATTGCGCCAACCTATGGCATGTGGGGGGTGGGGGATAAAAGCCAGACTGCAAACAAAATTTTTAGGGTGCTTTCACATGGTGCATTTTTGGATGCGTTTTTTGTGCAGCAATGTAAAGCATTAGGCTGTGTTCACACGACGTGTTACGGATCCGTTTTTTTACCATAGATCCGTTTTGTATGCTTTTAACTTGCGTTTTACGGATCCGCTTTCTGGATACCTCCTGCTACCTGTGCCAGCTGTTGGTGCTCCTGACCTGTGCTGATATGAATATGCTAATACATTACTAAGTGTAAAAAAAAAATGTAAAAAAAAAAACATTAAAAGTGTAAAAAAAAAAATAAAAAAAAATTTAATAAAAAATAATTGTGCATAAATTACACGCACAAAAACATCTACACCTATTTGGTATCCACACGACCGTAATAACCTGTAGAATTAATCTAACAAGTTATTAAGTGTGAAATGTGAATGGTGTAAAAAAAATAATAAAAAAACTAAAAAAAAAAGTAAAAAAAATAAATAAATACTGCAATTATTTATAAGTGAACTTAAACTATTCCCCCATAAAGTACAACTTGTCTGTAATAAAACGAGGCCTCATACAACTGCGTCATTGAAAAAATAAAAAAGTTACAACTGTTGAAACGCAAGGAGGCAAAAACTAAAAAAATGTTCTGGTCATTAACTACTTTTCAGGCGTTCGGCTTAAGGGGTTAATATAAAAAGCAATCCTTGTAGTGAGTCAACCCCTTTAAACTCCGCTCCCAAACATGGTTGTAGTCATTTCTTACAGTGACCTATCTAGATCGTGAGCTTAATTAACAAAAAAAGAAAAAGCAAAAACACACAAACGCTTTAATAAAGCAGAATGAAGTCATCTTGCCTTATATATGAGTGCATTGAATCTTTCTTATAAGATCAAGTCATTGTCTGGCCATGTTCTGATACATGACTTATTAAGTTTTCACATTCGCTTCTGACATCCTTTTTCATACATCTCTCCTTCCTTTCCTCCATTTTCCTGTCGATACTTGACTTTTTGCCATGTTAGTAATAGGCAGATTCTGCATAAGGAGGGTCTAGCCTGCCCCGTTCCTGCCTAGAGTAGTGAGTAGCAGTTTTAGAGGGGCCGTGCTACTATATTCCTTCAGGATGATGAGGTCCACGTTGATAAAAACTTGCTTGTTCTATTGCAGAGCACCACACCACAACGTGTTCAGGCCCCTTGGGGTGCTTTCACACGCTGCGGTTTTTGATGCAGTTTTAACAGAAATGCACAGCATTGATTACTTTGTATTCCTGCAAGAAAAGCACAAAAAAAACATCAAAAAAACTTACCACGTGAAAGCATCATTGCGCCAACCTATGGCATGTGGAGGGTGGGGGATAAAAGCCAGACTGCAAACAAAATTTTTAGGGTGCTTTCACACGGTGCATTTTTGGATGCGTTTTTTGTGCAGCAATGTAAAGCATTAGGCTGTGTTCACACGACGTGTTACGGATCCGTTTTTTTACCATAGATCCGTTTTGTATGCTTTTAACTTGCGTTTTACGGATCCGCTTTCTGGATACGTTGTGAATGTGGGGTAAAATTCTCTCTCTCTCTCTCTCTCTTGTCACCTCCGATCCCCCATCAGCTGATCGTCACCTCCGATCCCCCAACAGCAGATCTTCACCTCAGATCCCCCATCAGCTGCTCAGCAGCTGATCATCACCTCCAATCCCCCATCAGCTGCTCAGCAGCCGCTCACCTCCGATCCCCCATCAGCTGATCAGCAGCCCCGCACCTCCGATCCCCCATCAGCTGATCGCAGCCGCTCACCTCCGATCCCCCATCAGCTGATCGCAGCCGCTCACCTCCGATCCCCCATCAGCTGATCGCAGCCCCACACCTCCGATCCCCCATCAGCTGATCGCAGCCCCGCACCTCCGATCCCCCATCAGCTGATCGCAGCCGCTCACCTCCGATCCCCCATCAGCTGGTGGCAGCCCCGCACCTCCGATCCCCCCACCCCCGCACCTCCGATCCCCGCACCTCCGATCCCCGCACCTCCGATCCCCCATCAGCTGATCGCAGCCCCGCACCTCCGATCCCCCATCAGCTGATCGCAGCCCGCACCTCTGATCCCCCATCAGCTGCTCAGCAGCCCCGCACCTCCGATCCTCCGATCCCCGCAACTCCGATCCCCGCACCTCCAATCCCAGCAGCCCCGCACCTCCGATCCCCCATCAGCTGATCGCAGTCCCTCACCTCCGATCCGCCATCAGCTGATCGCAGCCCCGCACCTCCGATCCCCCATCAGCTGATCGCAGCCCCGCACCTCCGATCCCCGCACCTACGATCCCCGCACCTCCGATCCCCCATCAGCTGATCACAGCCCGCACCTCCGATCCCCCATCAGCTGCTCAGCAGCCCCGCACCTCCGATCCCCGCACCTCTGATCCCCCATCAGCTGATCGCAGCCCCGCACCTCCGATCCCCATCAGCTGATCGCAGCCCCGCACCTCCGATCCCCGCACCTCCAATCCCAGCAGCCGCTCACCTCCGATCCCCCATCAGCTGCTCAGCAGCCCCGCACCTCAGAGCCCCGCACCTCCGATCCCAGCAGCCGCTCACCTCCAATCCCCGCAGCTCTTACGTCATCCCAGTGCGCTTTCAGCATGTAAAAGCGCATCACAAACTTGAGCAAATCTGTGCTGCGCTTTGGGATCCGCTTTCCGCATTAAAAAAGCGGATCCCATTCTTTGCCGCGATTTTTGTGCAGCAATGTACAGCATTAATTGTTGTGCCTTCCTGCACAAAAAACGCATCAAAAACGCACTGTGTGACAGCACCCTTAGCCACATGAAACCTCATAAATTGCATCAGGTGGTGCGGGATGATTGTGTGATGTCTCCTGCTCATTGATGTGCAAATTATCACTACTTGTCTTGAACACAGGGGGACAGAATCCTTGGAACTGAGAGACTTTAGTTTATCACTCCAGCAGATCACTACACGTCTAGACCGAGATGACAGCAATGCATATCTTCTGCCGTCAATATGTCAGCCATATATTTATAGAGTCATACATATCTGACCTGACATGAAAAGTAGCAGTGATATGGTCACCACAACCAGGGAGTAGGAGGGAACACTTGTTGGAGTCTGCACCTCCTCTACTCCCTGGTTCTGGTGACCAAATTAAGCTACTTTTAATTTCAGGTCAGGTATATAGGTTTCTG
The DNA here is from genome assembly GCA_025379985.1 of Phyllomedusa bahiana. NCBI lineage: Eukaryota > Metazoa > Chordata > Amphibia > Anura > Hylidae > Phyllomedusa > Phyllomedusa bahiana. Next base: position 63,706 of record JAODAL010011566.1, read on the forward strand.
TACATTAAAGGGGTTTTGCCAAGAAGTTAGTTCCTTACCTGTTATCTGATCAGGAGACAAAATTAATTCAGCAGGATGAGTCATGGGGGGGGGAGAGGGGGTCTGAGCAGAGACACAGTGGCAGGAGCGTCTACAATGTTTACACAAATAATTACATTAGAACCAGTGGATTCTCTATACAAAAGACAGGATATTTCGGCACAGTCCCTTGCAAGCTCCTTCATGTTCCCTGTCATCAGATAAGAAGTCCATACAGCGCAAGCCCGGCCAGATCAGCTCCTGGTCGTGTCAAATGTAAACTGTCAGGTAACTAAGGGCATGGAAAGAAAGCTGTAGCTCTCAGACGCTTCACTTTTTGTAATCACATATATTTAGAAAAGTGATTAAATACCCATTTTGGAGGATCCCACGTCAACATTACATCGTGGCAAAACCCCTTTAATGACTGACACATTGATGGCATATGATCTGCAGTTTGTAATGTTCACAATATACATTTTCTAATGGCAACAAGCAGTACTTACTTATTGATATATTGTGGTCTGTGCTTCTTCAATCCCAGGGTATAGGAGGTTTGAGTATTTTCTTATGGGCGTCTACACTGTCACCATTTTGCTCCATTGTTTATAATTTTAACTTTTAATGCATCAAAGCGCTTTCATAATGTGGCAAGTGTGTTTGCCGCGCATGCGCATTATAAAGCTTGGCACTGGACTTTGGGGAATTTAGACATGCAATAAGCCTGATGTTCTGTTGATAATAGTCACTGTGACTGAAACATCGAGTTGTAGAACCTTTAATAGTGTTGTTTGTTATATCTTTGTAGTTCGTGCAATCCTCATCATGGCTTTTTGATTATTAAAGGGGTTGTCCGTTTTTTTTTTATTACGGTATGTTCGAACGCGTAATTGCAGCACGCATTTCGGCTCGTATTTGCGCTTTAATACGGGTGAAATGCGCGCTGCAATTACAGTAATCCATAGCTCTCATAGAGAACTGTGGATTACGCCTCGCCCCCCGCACGTACAATACGATCATATTGTACATGCGGGGGGATAAGTGACATGTCACTTCTTCACAGCGCTTACGTGCCGCTGATAACAGAAGTGAATGGGGACAGCTCCATATTGGGGTGTTTTAGAAGTATGCACCCCAATACGCCGTGTGAACATACCCTTATGCTCAGTATGGGCTACAATGTATTTATAGATGTTATTGATGTTGTATTTTTTTTAGGTGTGCGTTTTTACGTGTATTTCTATTACTTTGTGTATGGCAGTCAGTGAATGTCATCCCGTTCAGAACGTCATCCCTTAGTAATGCACATACTACATGTATATGTGTGTGTGTGTGTATGTATTTAATATATATATATATATATATATATATATATATATATATATATATTATATATATATATATATATAAAAGCAACAGCTGGCCTGCTGACTAACGCACATGCCAGCTAGTATGCAGGTTGGCCGGCGCTTCTATACTGTAGCTATCTACAGCCCTCCCGAACGAAACGTCACACTATACAAAGTATAGGGTGGACAGTGGCCAGCTACGCTGCAGCAGCGATGGACCCTAGTGCGCATACACGTTAGCCAACAGTCCATCCGGCACTTCTATAGTGTATGCAGTAGGAAGATATTACTTACTGCCATACACATAATAGTAACCTTAAAGAAACCTACCTTTAAAACATATAACATCAATAAAGTCTATAAATGCATTGTAACTTTCATGTTGCTCATATCTGTTCTCCCCATTCCATACACACCTCTTCCTGCTCCTGTTACCGTCCACTGCCAGGGCTGGCGCATGCGCCCTAGGGAAGTATTAGGTGCATGCACACCAGCTCTTTGAAATTTTAGGGGCCAGTACACCACTGACCACTCATCATCTTCTACATCCTGCTTTATCTGGCCACTTCCTCCTGCTACCTGTGCCAGCTGTTGGTGCTCCTGACCTGTGCTGATATGAATATGCTAATACATTACTAAGTGTAAAAAAAAAAATTTAAAAAAATGTTAAACAGTTCTCCCTTCATGGGAGTAAAAAAAAAAAAAAAGTAAAAAAACCCATTAAAAGTGTAAAAAAAAAAAAAAGTAAATAAATATTTAATAAAAAATAATTGTGCATAAATTACACGCACAAAAACATCTACACCTATTTGGTATCCACGCGACCGTAATAACCTGTAGAATTAATCTAACAAGTTATTAAGTGTGAAATGTGAATGGTGTAAAAAAAAATAATAAAAAAAGTAAAAAAAAAAATAAATAAATACTGCAATTACATGACTTATTAAGTTTTCACATTCGCTTCTGACATCCTTTTTCATACATCTCTCCTTCCTTTCCTCCATTTTCCTGTCGATACTTGACTTTTTGCCATGTTAGTAATAGGCAGATTCTGCATAAGGAGGGTCTAGCCTGCCCCGTTCCTGCCTAGAGTAGTGAGTAGCAGTTTTAGAGGGGCCGTGCTACTATATTCCTTCAGGATGATGAGGTCCACGTTGACAAAAACTTGCTTGTTCTATTGCAGATTTTAGACTGGATTGAAGGCAAAGAGCGGAACATCCGAGCCTTGCTGTCCACCATGCACACTGTGCTCTGGGCAGGGGAGACTAAGTGGAAACCCATCGGCATGGCAGATCTGGTCACACCGGAACAAGTGAAAAAAGTGTACCGGAGAGCTGTGTTAGTGGTTCACCCAGACAAAGTAAGTGCCACCTGCTTCTCTCATCATGTATGTATCACAGGGGTTGTCTTCTGCCCGACACAGACATCCGATAAATTCCTAGAAAAACAAAAAAGAAACTGAATGAAAGGTTTACTCCAGTTTGTTAAAATTATGGTTCAAAAGAGCCAGGTCGGGGAAAAATATTTATAAGAGTGATACTTACCTCCAGATCCCCCGCTGCTGCAACGCCAAAGCTCTCCGGGATCTGCTCCTCTTCACTTCTGGGTTCTGTCCTGACACACAGGAGAGGCTCATTCTCCATAGTGAGTAAATTGAGCACAAGCCTCTTCTGTGTGTTGACACGCAGCACAGGAAGTGAAGAGGACCGGATGGAGGCTAAGGGCTTGTCCACACTGCACGGTTTTTCAGCCGGTTTTGCAGACTGTTTTCGGTTTTGAAAGCCGTCTTCAAACTGGCTGACAAACTTTTACACGGACCTCAGTGGAAAATTTGTGCAGCACGGATTTTCCACCGGACGTTGACGTTTTTTTAGACCGCCAGCGGTCCGAAAAACATAGAACATGTTCAGTCTTTCGCCTGGTTTTCGGGCGGAATATGAACAAGTCTATGCGAAAAGTGAAGGGCTTTTCTCTGCAAATAGCGGGGAAAAGCCGTCCCCCTCCGTGTGCACGGCCGCGAAACAGAGCAAATACTGGTCGGATAATCTGACAAGTATTTGCTCTCTACCGTGGGGATGTGCCCTAATGAGCGGCAGCAGTGGGAGACAGAAAGGTGAATATCACTTTTTTCTATACTGACCCATCCTGGCTCCATTTAACCATGATTTTTATGAACTGGACGACACCTTTAAATATTCCATATAATGCAATAAACCTACAACATGTGTTCAAGTTCACTCTATAAGGGTAGGAATACACAAAGTAGTCACATGCCAGTCCTTTACATCCCCGTTCCAGAGGTAAACAGCTTAGGGCGGTGATGTAAGGGAAGTGGCACATAACCACTGCAGTCAATCGGTGGCTTCTGTAGTTACTGTATGTCCCATTTGGCTGAAGACTGAAGATAAACAGAAGTTATGCCTATGTTGATCTGTCAGTCCATGCAGCCACTTGTTAAGCTGATTAAAAAATTAACTAGTGTGGAGTTCCACTGGATTCTCAACAGCATCACAGCAGCATAGTGATAGTAAAAAACTGCGCTTCAGAACCTGCCCGACCCGTAGTTTGCCAGCGATCATGGAAAAATCGTGTGACCAGTCACCAGCCTTTTTAAAGAAAGGAAAAAGGAAGTTACATAGTTTGTTTGGCTGAAAACAGACATAAATCAGTGACGGCAGACAATATGCAAAGCACAAAATTCTGCCGTCACTGAGAAAATATCTCTCCTTTAAAACCTAACTTTTAATAAGTATCAGATAAAATAATTCTATGATACTAACCACAGTCTGACAACAATAGGTACAACAAAATATAGTACTCTCAAAGCAGAATTAGGAGCTGCACAAATGCTCTTATCAAGTGTTGCAGTGGAAGCAATTTGTAGCAAAACATGTAAAGTGAGAGTAAGGCAATGTTCACACGGCTTATTGCCGGCGTAAATGCGGGGCCGGATTTCGGCGCAATTACCAGTGCCTGCAGCGGAGGGGCGCAGTTCGCCGCCAATAGACATTCATTATCCGGCGCGACTGTTGTCAGACTGGGGTATTATAGACTGACTTTATCTAAAACTTATTAAAAGTTAGGTTTTAAAGAAAAGATTTTTTTTTCGCAGTGATCAGAAAAAAGACAAATGTTCAGCCTATTGTCCTACAGTGTTGATCCAGAAGAAGCCAAACATCCCATGAGGTAGAAGTCCACTGTTTTCATTGTAGGGTAAATTTCCCCCCAAACTCCAACTCTGTCAACTGGTATAAATCCCTGGATCAGCACCCTTTCTCCAGAATCCTGGTCACTATAACTTGTTATACTTTTACGCACTAGGGGCCACATGTATGAAACAGTTTTGGTCTAAAACTCACTTTTGTCCCCATAGAGACCTATGGGGAAAAAAGTGAGTTTTAGACCAAAACCGTTTCATACATGTGGCCCTAGAAGTATATCCTGGCCCCTGTGAATTCACCGTGACCCAGGCAGAACGTTTCACAGTCTCGGTAAGGCCATGTTCACACAGCTTATTTTTACGTGGTTTTGGACGAGGATTTTGGAGCGTTTTCGCTCCCAAAACCTCGCCTGAAACACGCTTCTTCAGAAGAGCTTTTAGAGGTGTTTCTCGGCGAGGGTTTGGATGAGGTTTTCGACTAGGTTTTCACCCATACAATTTAATAGCCAAGACAAAGATCGTGCCAAAAACCGCGGCGAAAAACATGCCTAAAACACGCTTCAAGAATTGACATGACACTTCTTTTTCAGCGCTTCCAAAGAAGCGTGTAAAAACCTTGTCGTGTGTGAACTACAACAAGGTTTTACATAGGAATCAATGAAATGAACTGGGGGCGTTTTGGACGAGGTTTTGGGCGAGGAAACGCTCCGAAAACCTCGTCCAAAACCATGTCAAAATAAGCCGTGTGAACATGGCCTTAAGAATCCCATTCTAAGTTTATATGGAAACCTTCTTTCCTGTAGACGTAGAGGACGCCTCCTTGTTCAAAATACAATCCAGTGTATAAATAGATCTTGGAAGAAATGTCTATATTAACCCCTTATATATTTATAGAATTGAAAAAGGAAGTGTAGATTTTGAATGATACGCTTCCTTTTTCCTATCTGGTTAGCAGCAAAAATCCAAATCACAACTCTATTCATGATCAAGGCATATACAGAGACTGTAGGTTTGTTCTTAAGGCAGAGTTCACACGGCTTAAAATGGGACGTATTTTGGCCCGTATTTCGCGCCGTACTGCGCTCATTACGTGCTGAAATACGTCCCAATAATTACGGTAATCCACAGTTCTCATAGAGAACTATGGATTACATCTCCTCTCCCCGCTCGGACAACACGCCGCGGGGGAAAATAAGTGACATGTCAATTATTTTCGGCGTTTACGAGAGTAATGCATGTCTATGGGGCCGGCGGGCTAACGGCCGCCCCCAACCCCATTCCCCAAACCCCCCTCCCACTCCCCGTGCGGTAGCTCCCGTACACAGGGCGTAATTGCGGGGCATAAGTTGAACATAGCCTAAGTTTAATTTGTATGCAAGTCAGAGCAGGTATATGTCTTAAATGTAACTCCAGCACAAAAGTTTTTTTTTGTTTGTTTTTTTTGATTCGGATAGTGCAAGGAGGGGTTTTTACATTTGTTTTGCTGTCTGTGCCCCTGTTATGAAGATTTCACCTCATGTGCTGCTGTGGCATGCTGGAACTTGTCGTTCCACAGCTACTATCTGCTGTGGAACATGGAACTACAAGTGCCAGCATGCCCCATAAGTCTCCGTTTGTAACTAGGGGACGGATGTAAGTCTGAACAGTGTAAGACGGGGACTGCCTGTTGATACCTTATGTTAATAAAAACATAAACTCTGTGCATTTTGTGATTGTGAAAAATGTAAAAATCCACATGCAAACAGATCTTCCCAACTCCCTCATTCAAGGGGGAGAGCAGAGGATTCTGCTGCCAGACACCTCTGTGTAAAGTTTGACATGTCCTATCTTTCTTTCTACCACCATTATCTATGGGCAGAGAATCAGGAGGCCCCCATACTGTTAGATGGTCCTGCCATAATCGGTGGGTTTGGCTGATTGTTGTCTACTGTGTATTGAGCCCTTAGGGTTGCTGCCTAGTTCACCATCTAAAACTTACTGCATTCTCTCTACTGAGAATAAGGCAAATTCCAAACAGGATAAATATGATTACAAAGAAAACATCTAATTTGTCTTCCTTACTGAATGATTCCAAGGCATTATGGGAAAGGAGCTGGGAAGCTCACTGCGCCCTCTATTGGTTTTAACAAATCCTCAATTTACTTGTGATTCACTGAATCTTTGAGAAGCAAAAAGGAATATTAGTCAAGCCAATATCGCTCATCTACATACGCCGTTTCGGGGTTTTGCCCCTCATCAGTGTAGAGCAGAGCGATACTGGCTTGACTGGGTGGGAGGCAATGAGTGGCTGGTGCTCTCCATAAGGAGAGATGTTCCCCTTCTCTGAATGAGTCCACTAACACATTGACCAGCTTGTGACCCCCTCCCCCTGTACAATCTCCACTCCCTTCTCAGAAACATGAGACCGCCATTGACTTTGATGAAAACTATAGCGCCTCCAACAACAGCTCCGCGGATGAATTATTCAGTAGCAGCTTTGTCCTCTGGTCAGGTCAGAGACATCACCTTTACATACAATGTTGTCACCTACAGCATTTGCATCTCTACTATGGGCTGCTTCTATACTAAGCAGACAATTAGAGGGATGGTATATAAGGGAGGGCATCTGCCAGAGTAAGCAGGCGCAAGAAGGTGGTTGGGAGCAAACACTCTAATGATTCAGTGTAAGTGGATACTGCCATCAATAGCAATTGTGTTGATATTCTGCATCTATGGTAACAAGGCAACATCTGATCTGCTCTGGTACTGGGCCACAGGAATTCAACTTGTAATTTAAGGGGCTCCGGGACCAAGATAGGACGACAAGGAGACACAGACAGTGTAAGCCGTAGCGTTAGGGCATGTCCCCACGGCACAGGTTTGCGGCCAGTTTTTCAGATGGTTAACGGTTTTTCAGACCGTCTGATAAACCGGCCGCAAACGAGCACAACGGGCTCCTATGGAAAACCCGTGCAGCAGTCCCCACTGCACGGGTTTTCCGCCCGGCGGCTTTTCCACCCGCGGGCCGCCCAAATAACATTCAACATGCACATTCTTCCGTCCGGTTTTCAGACGGAGTATGTGCAAGTGAATGTGAAGGGGAGAAAAGCCATCCCCCCACGGCCGTGTGCACGGCACACAAACCGGACAAATACCGGTCGGATAAACCGACCGGTATTTGTCCAGTGCCGTGTAAACGGGCCCTTAGGCTCCCCCAAAGCTGTCCCTGCCTACTTGCTGACTCGACCCTAAGCGGCCGGCATCTACTGGACGATCAGACAATTTCACTGGTAAAGTGAAACGTTGAACAAGACAAGACAGACAAACACAATAGAAAATAGTCGGGCAGAAATAGGTCAAACTGGAAATAGCAAAAATAGCACAGAGGCAGCAGACAAAAGACAGAGGTCAAGAAGTTGGGCAAAGGGGAAAGTAATCCAAGCAAAATAATCCAGTCAGAAACACCAGCTCCAGCTACAAGAGACTATCACCAGCAATGTCCCAGAGAAATAGTGGTCTTCCTAAAGGGGATTTGCCACCATAGACAATAATGGGATATCATTAGGATATGTCATCATTGTCTGATAAGTGAGGGTCCCAACTCTGGGACCCGGACCTATCTCGGGAACAGGCCCCCGAACCCTTCCGTGCAGACTGGAGAGTTGGTCTCTCTTGCGCACGACTCTCCATTCTGTTCTACGGGAGTTCCGAGCAGAGCTGAACGCATCGCTTGGCTGTACTCAGAAATCCCATAGAACAGAGTGGAGAGTGACTGCACAAGCGCAACCAGCTCTCCGGCCGGCGCTGTGAGTGGCGGACATGTTCTCTATTCTTGGCAAAACCCCTTTAAGGAATCTCACAGTCCCGGTCCAGGAGGTGATAGTACCAACCCTTTGACATCCAAACCGCACAAAACACAGGCTGGCATGGAGGAATGATGAGTGCTGAAGTCTAAACTATCTGCAGCCCAGAACAAGGGCTAACAGAGGTGACCAGACCAGAGGGGGGGGGGGGGGGTGGAGAACCTGTCAATCACAACTCAATATAAACTATATGCATCCCAAAACAAGGGCTAACAGAGGTTACGAGACGGGTGTGGTGGAGAACCTGTCAATCACTGCTCAATCTAAACTATCTGCAGCCCAGAACAAGGGCTAACAGAGGTAACCAGAACCTGTCAATCACCACACAGTCAGTTCTGGAATTAGACAGAGTTCAGACTAGTATAAGGAAAATACACAATTCAGACACTGGATCATGTCCAAAAGCACAGTCTCTGTCCAAAAGTGCAGTCTCTGCCTCACTCCACGAGGGTTGTCCTTATGTTTCAAAAAGGTCTAATAGCAAGACTGTCTTTGTTGCCCATTGCAACCAATCAGAACCCAGCTTTAATTTTTTTTAAAGTTGTTCTCCACTAAGTTCATGTTTTGGGCAGACGAAGTGATTACAATGAATCAGTAATGGGCAAAATTTAAAAGGATAAACGGGTTCACTAGGTTTTCCGGGCTATTACTTGTTTACAAGCTAAGTGTGCTCGGCTGTATTCAGACAGACATTGATAAAAATTAATGCGCACAGCAGTATTCAGAAGTTCTTATAAGAATGAATGGAGAGTGTCGCGCATACACAGCCACCTCCATTTACTGTGGCCACACCATTCCTACATCTGACACAGACTGCCTGAAATCCTTTGATGGGCTAAGGGTATGCTCAAACGATGTATTGAGGGCGGAGGGGGGGGGGGGGGTGCAGCCCTCCGGCCCCTTAGACAGCTTATATGACATGTCCTTATCCCCCCGCACAGCCATACGATGTATTGTACGCAGGGAGGACGGGGATAATCCATAGTTTCATAAAGGCTTGGATTACCGTAATCATGGGGCGCATTTCCCCTTGTATGAAGCGCAATTCCGCGGCGAAATGCGCTCCAAAATAAGCCATGTGAAAAAACCCCTAAGTTTGGGGCGGCCGTGAGAAAAAGGCTCACGGGTAAAGAGTTGCGTATCTCCTGTGGCTTACAACTCCATCTCTGTCTCTCCAAAATTCTCACAAATTGGAATGATCTACAGTACTGATCCAAAGTTTTAGGAAAGTGGGGAAAAATGCTCGAAAGTGAGATTGTCTTCAAATATATAAGTATGAAAAATTTATTTTATCTAAATTAAAAAAATAAAAAGAGAAAAAACAAAATGATATTTAAATAAAACCAAATCTCATACCCTTTGCCTTCAAAACATCATGAGTTCTTCAAAATTTGGCATAGGTTTTGAAAAACTCACGGGGAGTTTTCCAAACATCGGGAGAAAAACCCCAATTCTTTCTGTGGGGGAGGAAGTGGATTCTTCTGTCTTCTCATGAAATCCCATACAGACTGGAAGATGGTGAATCAAGGCCTTATCCTACATCGGGACCCCAACCTCCACCCAGACAGTGCTCTTATACAGATTAACTGTTTTTTGTATACTTTAAACAGAGATTCAGACTAATAAAAGAACCCCTGCTCTCATGTCATGCAATAAGAAGAGCTGTGAATAAAGGGCCGTTATTCATCTATAAACACCCACCCTCCCAGGAAGAGACAGGTAGCATGAATCTAAAGCTACTTGTGGTTCTGAGAAACAACATGGTGAGACAACCCCTTCAACATCTTATGACAATTATTCTTGGATATCACTCTGCTAAGACATGTTACTGATTTTTGTACTTTCATTCTTCATGCGGGGTTTTATGTTTTAATTTGGGGCGATTTGTTTTTCCCTTTAAAAACTAGTGACAGAAAAATGATCCTTCTATAAGTCTCATATATTTGAACATGGGGTTTACCATGTTTATTTTTGGGGAAAATTCAGGGCACCCTGTAAATATATAATTGTAATACATTTGAATCTTTTCCTTTAAACAATGTTTTATTTCATTATGTATGTCTCACTAAGAATACTAATGTTATTGTATTAACTTTGTAGATATCATTGACAAAGGTCTTTGGTTAAGGACCAAAATGTCACGGAGTAATATCCAAGAATAAGGGAATGTTCACACTGCGCTTTTCATCCATAAAAGGGATGAAAAGTGCTGTTTAAAAAACCACCCCAAATACACCCCCAAAAGTGTGGGGGTTTTTTTGGGTATGTTTTTTGCACAGGTTTCCCCCTAAGTTTTAAATAGGGCTCTGCTGCTAAAAGGGATCAAAATTGACATGACAATTCTTTGAGCAAATCCAAAAAACCAAGTAAACACCTCACATCACTCATCTAACCCCAAATGCACGTTTTAATAATAAAAAAATCTTTTTTATATAGCCCAACAATTCCGCAGACTTTAAAAATTCAAGGGTAAACATACAGCATTACACAAAAAAAGTATTTACAAGGGAAACCAAGGTGTAGGGCCCTGCTCGTGAGAGTTACAATTTTTGGGGTAGGGGAAACATACGGTAAAAAGGGCCCAAGTTTACAAGGCCCCGGCCATGTTTCATAAATGGGGGGTGGTTACATGAAAAAGGGGATAAACCCTGCCACCAACTGTACATCTAAAAAGATAAGTGCCGGATCCCCAAGTGCAGGGGTGACAGATTGTGTTTAGCATTAGGATCTTGGTGGGAAACCCCGAAAATTTTTTTTCAGGCCCCTTAAAAGGGGGGTTGTGAATGTGCCTGATCCCCCCGCGGTAAATTTTCCCAAAATTTGGGTTTCCCGCACGTGAAATCTTTAGGCGGGCATGGGAGGTTTGGAAATTTTGAGGAATGTCACTGATATCATCAGCAGGGGGGAAAGCAGGGGTAGGGGGGTAGGGAGACGAGGGGGGAGAGTAGGGGGGCAGCGCTGTGCTGATTTATTCTGTATACTGTACTGGATGGGCAACAATGCAGTGACTGAACGGGGTAAGGCATCATATAGAGGGGGAAGGAAAGACAACCTGGCTGCTGCTTTCTGGACAGATTTTGGAGGGGAAGAGTTTGCGAAGGGAGACCGTTACAAGGAGTTGCATAGCAAGCGAGAAAGAAAAAGAGCAGTAATGAGAGTTTGATCGTTTCCACTGAAAATGGCGGTTTTTTTGGAGAATTCTTGAGTGCGGGTGACGAGCGGCAAGGGATTGGGATTATGGGGTAAAAGGTCGATCGAACCCAATATAACCCCTAGACAGCGGGGCCTCGGGGGAAAAGGGTGGTCCCACATACAAAACGAAATAGGGGGGGGGGTTGGTTGTAGAGGGCGGAAAGAAAAAAGTTCAGTTTTGTAGGTTAGTTTAGAAGGAGAGAGGAATGATGCAGAGACAGGGGACGCATCACGGGTGTTTTGTAGCAGGCTGGAGTGATTACGGGAGGGGGGGTATAATTGGGTGTCATCCGCAAAGAGATGGTACTGAAGCCAAATCTCTTGGTTTTTCCCAAAGGGGGGTGTGTACAATAAAAAAGGAAGGGCCTAGAACGATCCCTGGGGAAATCCAACGTAAAGAAAGAGGGAGAGGATCGAAAACCGGAAAAATGAAACGAAGGGTGGTCAGAAGGTAGGATGGAACCCGGGGCGGTTCCTGGAGGCCAATGGGGTGAGCAAAGGGGAAATTTGGGGGATAACAGTGTCAAACCTGCAAAGATCCAAGAGAAGCAGCAATGATAGTTACCCTGAGATTTGGTTTTGAGGGCATTTTAGACTTTTAATAAGGCTTTCCCCTGGGTGTGGATGCGGGGAAATATTGCAGCGGGTCAAAAAGAGAGTTAGCAAAATAGCGGATTAGCGAAGTAGACCAAACGTTTCCCGGGGTTTAGAGAAAGGGGGGTTAGAGACGGTCGGGAGTTATCAGCACAGGGGCGTGTCCCGGAGGGCTTTTTTTTTAAAAGGGGGTTAGATGGGTGTTTGAAGGGAAATGGAAAAATCCCCGTGGAGAGAAGGGTTTCAGTAGCATAAGGTGAAGAGGAAGCTGGAGAAATAGACTGGGAAAAGGGGGGATGGGAAAGGGGCAAAGGACAGCCTGGGCCTTCCCCTGTCGTCGGGCAAGGCTGAGAGAGATTTGAGGGCTCGGGAAGGGACAATGGATATTTGGGATTGTGATGTGATGTTTTGCCGGGTATTTTAAATTTTTTTCTTTTAAGGATGGCCAGTCTTCAGCACGAGGGCATGACCGACCCCAGCTTTTGGCCTTAGGGGGGAGTGGAAGGTGTCAAAGAGGCGTTTTGGGGTTTTTTAGTGTGGAGATGAGGGAGGGAAATATTTTTTTTTGGGGCAGTGAAGGGGAGTTGTAAGTCCTGAGCAGAATTTTTAGGGAAAGTCTGAGGTAGCTTTGATTTTTTCCAACCCTCAGCACACCCGGGCTCGTTCAGGGAACCCAAATCGAGGTGTGTGCAAGGCTGCGGGCGTCTAACTCTGGTGGGCGGTGTGTGAGTGGGGCCAACAGTCCAGGGGGGTTTTAATTTCATTTTAAGTTTGACAGCCCGGGCAGGGAAGGAAGGGGGGAATTGGGGGGAGTGAGGGCTGTAGGTGTCTGTGAGTTCCTGATATAATGGAGCGGATATTTTGAAAGGATGACGGGCAGGTTTTTCCAGAGAAGGGGAGAATTTGGATAATAAAGGGGATAAAAATTTTGGGGCAGAGAGAGCATAAAGGAGAATTTGTGAAATAGAAAATTTAGGAAAGAGCAAAGGGCCAATCCAGAGATTTTTTATCCTTGGGTTGGGGGTCATAAACGCAGAGGGCCCTGAGAGGGGTTTAAAGAAAGAAACGTGAGCAGAAGGAGACATGGGGGCATCAAAGGGGGTTTGAAATCACCCATAGAGATGGGCATTTTAGAAAAGGAAATGTGGAGCCCGGCCAAAATGTCCAAAACCCCCGGGGGGACCAGGGGGGCTGTAGACAACTGCGACTCTGATGAAAATGGCTGAAAAAGTCTGAGGTTGGACCCCAAAGGAGGGAAAGTGAGGGAGGGGGCAGGGGGAAGGACCTGTAAGTGCATGTGGAGAGAGAAAATGCCCACTCCTCCACCTGGGGTGTTCTCATCTGGGGGGGTGGTTTAAGTGTAGCCCACCATAGGTGAGAGGGGAAGGGAAGCGGGTCAGATTGCTGGAGCCATGTTTCTGTGGGGCCAGAGGTTGAGGGAAAATTGGGAGAAAAAGGCAGAACACAGTGGGTTTGTTGCAGACGGATCGGGGGTTCCCTAGGAACTTAAAAGGGCAGAAAAACGTACAGCGAATACAAAAACAGTTTTGCAGGGGTTTCAAAAGAAAATAAAGTAAATCTCATTGCACTTGTTTTAAAGCAGGTGCCGTTTTGGGTCCAAACACGGCCAAACACGCATCTAAAAAACGCCATGTGGCATCCCGAAAGGTAGTCCACATGGTTGTTTGGTGCTGAATTTTCGCGTCCAAACCCTCACAATACCTCTTGAAACGCCCAAAAGCAGCAGGGTTTAATCAGGTTTAACAGGTTTTTTGGGCAAGGGTTTTCCAACATGTTTTTCTCTCTAAAATACCCATACAAATTAATAGCCAGGGGAAAAAAATGGGGAAAAAAACCCCCCTAAAGGCATTGTTTTTTGGGGGAGGGGAAAACTCTAAAACAAAGTCTAATCGTGAAACCCTTTTGTTAGAATGTTTTTACTCACCTGGATTCCCTTTTTTAGGGCTTCCCCGGCAGGTTTTTTTTAGACGATTTTTCAGACGATTTTTGAAAAAGGGGCCCGTAAAACCGATTTCAAAATTTTTCACGGGCCTTAAGGAAAAACCGTGAGGTGGCACCCCTGACGGATTTTTCCCCGGGGGACAGTTTTTTACACCGCCGCGGGCCAAAAACATTGCACATTTCATTTTTTACGCCCAAAAAGTCGTGTAAGGGGAGGGCAAATTGCAGAGGAAAAACGTCCCCCTGCGGCCATGTACACGGCTCCAAAACAGAGCAAATACTGGTCGGATAATTCGACCGGTATTTGTCCTGTGCTGTGTAAACGGCCCCTTATTGTTTTGTTGGTTATCAATGAACTCAGTAGTTTTAGACACTACTGGGTAGAGTGGGACGTTTAATGGCTGGCGGACGGTGGCTACAGTAGAGGAGGGTGGGCCAGTCTTCGGACTAGCACACCTGCCCTGCAGATAATTATCTTCGTGGCATGGGGGCTGACGCTTCAACAGTGTGGCCGTACACTGCCATCCCCAAGCGAAACCTCACACTATACAAAGTAGTGTGACGCTGTGTTTGGGGTGGCTACATTATACAAGTGACTGCCTGTTGACTAGCATACATGACCAGTACATAATTAACTGCTGGGTACGTGTGCTGGTCAGCAGGCCCGCTGTCGCTTTTGTAGCCGCCCAACCACTGTCGTAGTCAGGGATCACATTCCGGAGGGAACGCCATCACCTAAGGTCCTAGTAACAATAGTCATGAAACACTACTTATGTCACAATGAGCTTAACATTTTTTTTTAATCAGACAACCCCTTTAATGGATGGTGGGAATTACTAACTATGCCTGCTGGAGTTCCCCTTTAATGCTATTATGTTTGCTTTGCAGGCCACTGCTGGAGTTCCCCTTTAATGCTATTGTGTTTTTTTTACAGGCCACTGGGCAGCCCTACGAGCAATATGCAAAGATGATTTTTATGGAGCTGAACGATGCTTGGTCAGAATTTGAAAATCAAGGACAGAAAGCGTTATATTAATTCCCTTCTATCTGCATATCTCATCCTTCTCTCCTGTGCAGTAAAACATCCATCCATGAACGTGACGGACCTCCCCTGGTTTTCTTTACAAACCTCAATAATTTCATTTATTTCATGTCTGTTAGGGCGAATGTGTCATTATTGTTGACATGAATATGAAAATTTCCTTTTGAGAATGAACATTTTACACTCTACGTGTAGCAGTAAATACCGGCGTCTTAAGTTCCCCTCCTTAGTGTTTTATTTATTTCAATATTTATTGATTTATTTATAATGTGGATTTCAATTAAAATCCTCTGGAGTTGAAACAGTTAACTTAAACACAATCGGCCCCTCTTGTATATCATACGTGCCTGTGTTACTATTCTGTGAGTATGAAACCCTTATACCTTGTCAGGACCCTCGAAAAGTATATCTGAAAAGGTATATGATATTTTACAGATTTCTGGAGGAAGATATTTTGGGTTGCACTCTTCACTCTTCTTCTTTGCCCTGGGCTGCATTTTCAATGGGAATTTTACTGAAAATCTTATTTGCCATATCCTAGAAGTTTCGGAAGATAACATCCGTGGAAGGTCATGAGTTGGAACTGCACTAATTTCCTAATAATCAAACTCCTTCACTTTTCATCATGAAACATGATCACCTTGTAATTGATCTCCACTGATTTCAAGCACGTAGACTTTCTAAGCAGCACAACTCGAAGTGGGTTCAGCTAAAGGAACCCCACCAGTGTCATATTCTGGCATGTTTTGTGACCATTTCAAGTGGTGTTTGCACCATAGACTTTGATGGTATATTGATAGGATATGTCATCAATGTCTGATAGGAACGGGTGCCACCTTTGGGACCTGCACCTATCTTGGGAACATGTCCCCGAAAGTTTTGGCTCAGAATGGAGAGCTGGGCGTGCTTAAAACGCTGCTCACCTGTACTGGAAACTCTCATAGAACAGAATGGAGAGTTGTGCACAAACGCAACCTGCTCTCCATTCTGAGCTGAAACTTTCGAGGGCCCATTCCCAAGACAGGACCCGCACCTATCAGACTGTGATGGCATATAATATCCTCAAAGTCTATAGTGGACACACCCCTTTAAGTAGCATTCCCCCGTTATTTGGTTTTGATCCAATGCGACTTTTAACAGGGCTGAGCTTTAGGGTATGTTCACACGGCGCAATTATGATAATTAATAACTCTCATAGAGAGCTATGAATTACGCCTCGTCTCCGCCAGCGTACAATACAATCGTATTGTACGCCAGGGGAGAGAAGTGACATGTCAACTGTTCGTGGCGCTTACGCGCCGCTGACAAGGTATGTGGATGGGTCCTGCCTCCCGTGCTTTGGAAGTATGCGCTGATCAGCGCGTGCTTCCAAAACACCCGGCGTATTGCGGCACGTACAGTACGCGCCCCAATACCTCGTGTGAATATACCCTTAGAGGGGTATTGTATGTCCTTGCGGAGAGCGCCAAACTGGCGTCAGGCAATGCTTCCTGGGATGACTAACATAGTACAGGGGATGACCAGAATATTAGGTCTACATAATTATGATGCAGGTAGTCTGAAACCTAAATCAGGATCTCAATTTAAAGATTTGTTTGTAGATTGTATTATTGCATTTTAGGTTGTTTTTGGATATTACTATATTGGTTTAACTCAGGGTTGGTCTCTGAGTCAAAAATACAAATGTGGTCCATGGCAATGCAGGACTGGATGCTGATCTACAGTAATGGGGTAGGATCTTAAAGTGTTGACAACTTGGGCAACGTTTATGAACGGGGTTGCACCAGTTTTCGCCGTTGCCCCTATCCCATTTATCCATATTTGTAAAAGATCTTTCACCAAAAACTGGCGCATATTCGATACCCTTGACAGTTTTGTATGTGCCAGATTCATAAGGTTAGACACAATTGTGGCTCAACAAATGTGGCTCAATAGAATTTGGCGTAGAAGTGTTGGACTAATTCATGCCAATTCCATAGCGGTGAGGCTGAGAAAAATTTTGGTGCACTTTTTGCACCACTTTTTGGCGCATAAATGTGTCTCGCAACAGGACACATTTAGAAAGTGCTGTGAGACATTTTCATACATATTGACGCATGCTACACTAACACAACGGGACATACCACTATCTATTCTGCACCAGTTTTCATACGTGTTGCCCTTTGTCTTTATACACAATAGTTGTTACTATGAAAAAAATTTTCATGTGATATAAAAATGATTAGTTTCCATTCTACAAAAGTTCTCTCAATGGTAGCTGCATCTACAACACATAGGCCGACATGTCCCATTGGGGCTGCACCATTTATTTAGTGTTTGCGTCAAAAAAACTGTTGACGCCCAATTCTCTATATAAATGAACTGCAGTACAACAAAACTAGGCACATTGTATGCCAGGCACGACACACTTGAATGCACATAAAGTAGGCGCATTAAGTATGCTAGCAATGATATACTATGTGCCTACATTATGCTATGTGCCTAGATTAGGCACATCAATTTTACCATGCAAGGTAGACCAGACACCAGATTTTTGTCAGGTTTGTTCATTCAGGTGCACTATACACTCATTTAATGCGCCTTAAAACTTGCCTGGCGGCAACCTCTTTTCTGGCATGTCGCCCATAGAGTTGTCCATTGGTTTTGTTGCCCCTTTGCTTCCATTGCCATGCTATTCTTGGTGTATAAGCAAATATGGTTCTGGAGCAACTGGTCAATGTTTTTTTTTCTCAAGCTTAATGACTGGAGATTATCCTAAAATGTTGGCTGTATGTAGTTTTTATGCAAAGTAGTAATTCCTCGACTGTTGGCCTAAAAAACACCTTTTATTGCCTACAAGAAGCTGACAGTGCCTACCAATACCACCCCTTGTCCTTCAAAGATCAGCTGAGAGCAGGACATCTTCTCATGGTTATCACCTGTTACCACTGAGATATAAGTATACAGGGGATAGAGGAAATGCAAAAAAAAAAACAAGGGGCCTGCTACATAAAGAAGTAAAAACAAAGCTATAGATACCTAGAATTTTAGAACTGTCCTCCAGCCAGTATATTTCGTATAAGGTGAAGAACCTGTTCCTGAATGTTTCAGATTTTGTAATGAATGATTTCTATAAGGGCTGATCCTGCAGATAGCACATCAAATGAGTTTGGAGCATCGCTTACTATCACACCTCATCTCTATTGGTGGCTTGAAAGGAGTCGTCCGGTTCATCTACAAATTAAATATTCTGCTACTGGTGGTCAATAAAAAGCCTATACTCCCCTTCCTCCTCTCCTCCATTCCAGAACTGTCTCTCCCAGGTCTTCTGTTTACCATCTGTTCTCTCCTGAAAGAGACATCACTGCTGCAGCTGCTGATTGGCTGCAGTGGTCATGTGCCACTCCCTTACATCACCATTAGGAAGTGAACGACTCAGCCAATCAGTGGCTGCAGCGATGATGTGCTGTTTAGAAGAAGACAGAAGGAAAACAGAAGACTGGGGAGAACCATCACTGGAACAGAGGCGAGAAGAAAGGTGAGCATATGTTTTTTCTATTTTTTTGGACACCAGTAGCAGAATATTTTTTTTTTATGTATATGGAGTTGTCCATTTTAATACAATTATATTTAAATGGGACCAGGAAGGGGAAAAAAAAATTTACACTTACCTCCCATGCTCCTAACGATGCAGCAGCTCTGGAGCTCTCTAGGGATCCTCTCCGCTTCACTTACGGGTTCTTGTTACAATACACAGCAAAAGCTCATGCTCCAGTCACTTACAACGGAGCACAAGCCTCCCCTTTGTGCGGGGACAAGAACCCAAAAGTAAAGAGGAGCGGATCCTCCTGTGTTTCGGAGCAGGGAACTGGAAGGAGAGTATCTTTTTTTTTTACCACCTGGTCCCATTGAAATATAATAATATTAAAGTGAATAACCCCTTTAATAGATCTTTCCATTTCTCTAGAGCTCCAGTTCTATACTACAGAGGTATAGGTGGTGTATATTGTAGGGGTAACATTAGTACCTCTTCTGTACCAATTTTGCATTTTTATTACATAACGATATTTTCAAAAGCGTTCACCACCTGTCCTAGGAATAGACTCACTAATTGTTTTGACTATACCCATAAGCCCTTCAGTTCTGGTATACGTTTATTGATGCAAGATTTTTCAGTAAACTCGGTAACCATTGTTCATGATGGTGTCTGACGATAAATATTGATTGGCTTTGAAAGGATATCTACTTCCTAGATGTAAAATTAAGCAACTTTCTAAACCGTCTTTATTAATAGCATCCTACCTTTTTGCTGCTCTGGAGTTTTATAAGTACTTCACCTAGTTGGTGGTGCTGCTAAATCTTAAACAAATCCATCATTTGCACTGTTTCTGCTTCTCTCTGCTCTCTCCCTCCTTTCTCTCAATGTTTGACATAGCAGCGGGGAGTAAGATTAGAGCAATGAGGGAGAAGCACTATAGGAGGGCAGCTCACTCAGGCTATGGATAGAGAGAAAAGCACACACAAGATTGTTTACAAGGGAGAATCACCTGTACAAGGCTATGTACAAGTGTTAAGAGAAAGCAGAGCACACACTGCAAACATTCTCTCTCTCTACATATATATCTATAATTTTTCCATGTCAAAGGTTGCCATAGCCATAGAAAGGTTGCCATAGACCCAAAAAGCTAGACACTTTGCAATATGATAGGACCAATGTAATTCTCTACAGCAACTTGTTTTTGAAAAATAAATTAGGTGATATGAACCCCCCCGCCCCCCAACATGGGTTAGTTGGTTTTGTTGGTTTAAGACAATCATTTTGTTTACAGTCCAAAAAGTGTATTCAGGAATTTGTGTTTAATACATTAGCATTAGCTGTTGTGCAACTACAACTCCCAGCATGTTAATTTAATAAAATAGTGGATCCAGCTATGAGTACAACTTTCTTGTACTGTCCTGAGCTCCTATTGTTGTACCTATGAGGGGTTGCAGCAGTGCCAGCTATAACCTGGGGCTAAATCCATCTCTGCTATTGAAGAAGAAAGCAGTGCTATAAAGTAATGGGTGGTGGGGCTTTGCATCGGTGCCCGTAAACTACAAGCCAAGCCTCTGTGAGGACCAGTAAAATGTCAGGAATCACCAGCAAACAAAAGTCCTCAAGTCAACCTCTTCTACAAACTTGTGAAGGTTGTTATTCATCTGTTATATGTTATAAATGTGGTCACATTTAATATGGTGTCCAGCCGGGAGGGCAGCATGTTATAGGCCAGGTGCAGCTTAGCAGATTCATACTTTGTTTAAGAGAAAAGATGTAGAAAAACATATTTTATTCACTTAAATTCCAGCAGTCCCTTAGAGTCCAGTGGGTGGAGTCACTCAATGATTACAGAGTAACACCGCCCACTTGACTCCTAAGCCCAGGTTTAACACAGATTAAATGCATAAACTACAAGTTATTTACAGCATCTTTCCCCATAAAACTATATATCAATCTTCTCAGCTCCCCCCACCCTATAACGTGCTGCTCTCAGATCGGACACCATCTCCAATAGGATATGTTCCCTAGTTCTGCTTTGATTGGATAGTGATGGATATTTCCATGGACAGCTAGATAGGTTTGCCATTCTAGATGCTTATCTTGGTGACAACCCCTATTGGAACGTTAGTTAACGGCGGCCATATTGGTTGAATATGTTTTTTAAAGCATCTCAAGGCCTTATAGTTACTGGTGATTTGTGACTATAGGTGGAGTTGTGCTTTAGGTCTCCATACTGTGATATTTTTATTTATATCCAGTTTCTTTTTCTTTTTTTTTTTTTTTTACTATGCTACTTACTACTGTCAAGATGTCGGGTTGTACTTTTTATATGCAAAGCTAAAAGATGACAAAAAAAACACATAAAAAAGAATATAATGAAGTTATAAGAACAATAACAGTTAAATGATACATAAAGTATAAGGAGCTTCTGAACAAACATTTGCTTGTCTTTACCTGGAATGTAAATCCTTATCCTGTGATTTGTTAATGAACGGTTCATTATTTCTGTTTGTAGATATTCTCATCTCTTCTGGGCCTCAGTAATAGAGCAACCTATCATATCATATTCTTTACTCCACTTAGACTTGTCGCCCGGACCCATCGATTTAGAATTGTGTAATAAAGTTTAAATTTCAACTCCTCTTTGTCATCTCACGAAAAAAAAAAATAACTATATATCTGTTTAACATTTTTCAAAGATTTATTTTCATGCTTGTTTGTGGTTTAAAGCAATTAAACATGCATTTTTCTTATGAAAAGGCTTCTTAAGTTATTACAGTCCTGATTATTTGTTGGCGATATCATTTTATTTGACGGTTTAAGGGGTTGTCTCGCCGCCACGTTTCATTCCTGTCTCTTCCTGGTCAGTCTGTGGGTGGTTCTGTGGCATTGATTGGCATATCAGTTCTGTATTCACAGCTCTTCTACTTGCCCAGGAGATGTTTATCGAAAGTCCAGAGAAGCTTCAGAGATAAATTAAACAAAAGTAATTAGTCTCCTTTGTTTGTTAGATCAGATAACACTCAAGCTGCCAGCAGTTCTGTGTGATGACATTGTAACTTTGAGAAACCTGAGAGCTCAAGGGGGCATTTTGGCACAATCTTCCACACAAACACTCTTCACATCCTGAGACTTCCTGTTTCCCCACAAAACTATATATCAATCTGCTCAGCAACTCCAGCTCTTAAACCTGCTGTCTGCAAATTAGACAACATGTTCAATCTAACAAAAAAAAACATTGACGTGTCCCCAATCTGTAAAATTTAGGCTGTGTGGATTTTTTTGTTTTTTGGTGGTTCTGTGGCATTGATTGTCATATCAGCTTCGTTTTCACAGCTCTTCTAATTGCCCAGAAGATGTTTATTTAAAATCCAGAGAAGCTTCAGAGATCAAGTAAACAAAAGTAATTAGTCTCCTTTGTTTGTTAGATCACATAACACTCAAGCTCTCAGCCTGTGGGATTATGTCATCCCTGCTATCAGATTACATGGAGAGTAGGGTAGAGCAGGTCAGTAATTTTGAGAAACCTGAGAGCACTCTAGAGCTGATAACATCACTTTTATCTCCCCAACAAAGAAAAATAAACACAGCAATATATTTGGAAAACGTCTTCATTTGCTGTTCCCTACATGTTGAAAGCTAATCTTTGTAAAGAGACAACCTCAATGCCATTAAAGACATTTCTCCCCATTCACAGTATACCTGATAAACACCTGATCGCTGGGAAACATGCTGCCGGGACCCCCAAAGATTGCTAAAACCAGGTCCCCAAATCCCCGTACTTCCTTGATGCATTGCTCAAGGGGGAATTTTGGCCCATTCTTCCACACAAACACTCTTCACATCCTGAGACTTCCATGTTTTCTCCACAAAACTATATATCAATCGGTTCAGCAACTCCAGCTGTCTGCAGATTAGATAGCATGTTCAATCTGACAAAAAAGCACCAAAAATACACTGTGTGAAAGCACCCCTAGGGATATTTGGCTTTTGGTTTAAATTTTAGGATGAGCATAAAATTTCTTGATTTTTTTTTTTTAAATGGACTAAATGATCCATCTCTTCCCTTTAGATGCACTCGTCCAACAGTTCAGCGTTTCAGTAATTTTTGCACAACTTGCTGATCTCTAACAAGGCTTAATGGCAAAATTCCCAACTGGTTTTGATCCCTGAATCGCCCAATAAATTTAGGGGATCAATTTGGATTGGGATTTAAACAGTCCTCCTGATAATGCTGTTCACATTGTGACATCATGAGACCAAGACAACACCTTACAATTGTTCAACAGGACCTCGCCATTGGGAGGCTTCAAGCAGGATGCTCTCAGACGGAAGTGGCCACTGAGCTTACAGTGTCAAAGAGTGTCATCAGCAGCTTGTATCAGAGATACATAGAGACTGGAAGAGTCACAGAAAGGCAAAGATGGTTCCATCACACACTGATGTAAACAATGCCCTGCATGCTAGACGACCAGCAAAGGTACCTGGCAGGTACCTAACGTTGGCGGCCATCATTTCTGCTCAGGGTGAATCAACTTTCATCACTGAAGAGCACTGAGGATCACTGGTCCCTCGTCCAGCATAGATGCTCCCTCGCCCATGCAATACGATGATCCCTGTGTCTGGTGGTGTGGTCAGAAACCCTTGCCAGTCGTCTAGCAAGCAGACCACACTGATGTAAACAGTTACAAATAGTCTGACGTGACACTTGGTCACCTCACTTGTGCCTGGAGTTGGGCGGCATTCATCATCCGGTTCCATAGGGCATTGGTTACAATGAAGTGGTTATCAGTTTGTGATAGAGCCAAAGGACGTCCACTTCTTTGCCTTTCTGTGACTCTTCCAGTCTCTCTATATCTCTGATACAACCTGCTGATGACACTCTTTGACACTTCCACTTCCGTCTGAGAGCATCCTGCTTGAAGACTCACAATAGCGAGGTACTGTTGATCAATTGTAAGGTGTTGTCTTGGTCTCATGATTTAAAATGTTAACAGCGTAATGAGGAGGACTGTTTAAATCCCAATTCAAATTGATGCCCTAAATTTGTTGGGTGATTCAGGGATCAAACACCTGTTGTGGGTTTTTGACATTAAAGGGGTTGTATCATTTCATTAAATGGCCTTCAGAATAAGGGGACAGTGAAAACAAGCAACTTTGCAATTGGATGTCATTAGCGAAGCTGTCTTGTTCTCACAGTATTCCTTATCTTCTGTTTCTGTAAACACTGTTCCCCAGTGCCGGTCGGAAAGACGGATCCCTCCTCCTTGCATTACATTAACTGAGGGCTCTAATAATTTACATTCTGTTCAGCCCCCAGAGGGCTGTATTCAGGGAGCTTGCATTCCTGCCTCTCTCTCAGAATTAGGGGCCGTGAACAATTTCACTCTATACAGTTAGCTGCCTCCTCATTGACACTGCAGCTGTCTATAATCAGAAAACCGGAGAATTGTGCCTGGTGCCTTAATGCTCCTGTGTGTAAGGGACCGAAAATGTTTTCACTCTATACAGCTAAGTGCTCCTCATTGACACTGCAGCTGTCTCTATAATCAGAAAACAGGAGAATTGTGCCTGGTGCCTTAATGCTCCTGTGTGTAGGACCGAAAAAATGTTCACTCTATAAGCTAAGTGCTCCTCATTGACACTGCGCTGTCTTTTATAATCAGAAAAACGATTATTGTGCCACAGGCCTTAATGCCCCTGATGTTGTCCCTTATGTAAACATGAGGGAGCTGATCTGTGCTGGATTCAACTGTAGCAACCGTCCAGCTGTGAGAGATCAGTGCTGAGTTCATGGAAGACTGACTGAATGCAGGTATGCATAGGGAGAGGACAGTGATATGTGGAGGGGGACACACACTGGAGCCAGCATGAACAGTGAAGGGGGGATGATGTCATCCCTTTTCAGTTAAAGAAAACCCCCAGCTGGGAGGGAAAGAAACACCCCTGAATTTCAGGAAATGAGAGGATCAAGCTTCAAGAGAACAGCCGAACTGATGAAGCGATACATCCCCTTTAAGCTTTTTGTTAGAGATCAGCAACTTGTGCAAAAAGTACTGAAACATTGAAGAGTTGGACATATGCATTTTAGGGTTAAGAGATTCTCTCATTTAGTGCATTAAATAATGGTCATACAGTTACCACATAATACTGCCATAGAAGGAGCAAATATTTTTACTATATTCTTACTGACCAAACCAGTGTACCAGGGCTAATAGTGTCAATAATACTACTATACAAACCCCAAATAATAATACCGCTACAAAATTATTACATATCACCATCACAAAGTGACTGAATAATACAACCATACATTTCCTGAAGATTACACTAAGAACACCAATATTACCGCCATACAGTAGCTCCCTGCCATGTAGTGGGTTTCTGAGGATGCTCAAACAGTTAAGTAAGCAGTGCCAACCCAGAAATTCAGGTTACCTGCCCTGAATTCCTGTGACATACTTTCGGCCACCCAGGGCCCTGATGCAGCTGGAGCTCCTGGGAAACTGCCTAGTGTGCCCCATGGATAAGACAGCCCTGGCGGTACCTTTTTTCACAGGTTCCTGATGGATACTACAGACGGAGAGAATAACGCTGTGTGAACGGACCCTTGTTGCCAATGTGGTTTTAACAGATGAAATGTTTAGGTTGGGTTCACACAAAACATCAGCTTTTTTTTTTTTATAGATATAACTGTATGACGCAATATGCAGTAAATTGCTGTATAGAGTCTATGGATGGTCGTCATCTGGTTAAACCACACAAAAAAAAAACAAAAAAAAAAAACACAGCTTAAATTTTACAGATTGGGACAAGCCTGATACAAACAGTCGAATAATATTACTGTAATCACTAACTACTTTCATTGTTGCCTAGCACATAACAGAAGTCCCATGTTATGAGCTGGCTTGGTGGGTATATAAGGTGCGTGATAGGCTGTCTGCACACATCCCTCGTCGATGTCATGGGTAAAAAGGACGATTTATCAGAGTTGCAAAAAGGGATGATCATTGGCTTTCGGGTCAAGGGTGGCGGTATTTCTGGAACAGCGAAATTTCTGAGTTGTTGGTCACTGCTGGGGTGAAAGTGTATAGTGAGTGGATAAAAGGTGCCATTGTGAATAGGTGACATGGAAACTGCAGAGCACCACACGCCATTGATGTGAGAGATGAACATCAGCAGGGCTGTGGAGTCGGAGTCGTGGAGTCGGAATCGGTGCCTATTTTGCAGGAGTCGGAGTCGTCATAAAATGGACCAACTCCGACTCCCAAAATATATAATAAGTTGGTCCAGTTAATTCGATGCAGTGCAATGAGCAAGAGGAATTGGGTCCGGCCAGTGCTGCTGCTCCCATATCTTCAGCCTCATCACAGGAGGAGTGTAATTGATGATATGGAGCAGGCATAGTGCTGCCCCAGGGAAAACAGGTTTCAGCAACATTTTTCACCTGCTTTGAAAGAAGTAGACGATCAACCATTCATCAGACCTGACTGTGACTCAGACAATTCCTTTATACCCTGACATTGTTAGAGATGTTGCCCCTGTGGTCACCGCTTTGCCATCAACCCAAGTTAGTGTAGAGAGGCCGTTCTCTAGCCTGGAAATAATGAGATGAGATGTGAGGTCATGTATGCAGAATCTGATGGAGGCGATACTATTTCTCAGAACATATCTATAGACTCCACAAATGTTCCTGCAGTGTTTTACATATTTACAATTTTTTTTGTGTTCTAAAGTCATGTCCAATAAATATATTTTACACTGACAATGGTTTGAACTTGTGACTTTCAGGCTCCATATCTCCCCATCCACTACAGCTTTGTACATGAAGCTACTGTAATTTTATATACAGTCATCTTACATCTTATACACAAATTTGACTCGAAAGTGTTTAGCATCTGCTTAGTTCTACATATTCTTTCCTGTAACTGCATTGTTACTGTTTTGCTCCTAAAAATCAAAATGTTAATTTTTATTATTTTGTTAGTATTTGGGAAATCCACCTTTGGTTTTCAATACTGCTTGAATTCTTCTGGGCTCTGGATCAAATTCAAGCATGTCTTGACCAAAGTCTGATCCCAGGTCTCTTCTACACATTCCCAATATTGGTGCAGACTGGACTTGGATACAAATACAGCTTTTTCTTTAACTCTACCCACAAGTGTTCAAAAGATCAAAACATTGTTACCCTTTTGCTTCTCAGTGTCTGTTCTACCTTAATAGCTTGTTTATTGCATCATAAGGTGATAAACAGCCTGATGTTACCATTTTACTACAGTAAAGTTATCACTTAAACATGCGCCGTGTATGAGGGAGTCGGAGTCGGAGGTTTGGGACATTGAGGAGTTGGAGTCGGGGCTTCGGCTCGCCGACTCCACAGCCCTGCATCAACTGCAGGGGTGTGTGAGGGCGACCGACGCTCTACAGGGGAGCAGCTCATTGCCAAAATTACCCAGAGGGCAACCAGACATGTGTCTAACACAACAGTTCGGTGAACCCTACTGTGTATGGGGCCGGAGCAGACGGATGTCACTGCACCTCTGCTATCCCTACTATGTATGGGGACCTGGAGCATACGGATGTCACTGTACCTCTGCTAACCAAGCTATATCACCAGAAAAGGCTTCAATTTTCAGTATCGGAATTGGTCCTCCACTGATTGGCAAAGGGTTGTCTTCTGCGGTTAGTCACATTTTCTGCTACATTGAACAGATGAACATTGGCGTGTCAGGTGAGAAGCATCAGGGAACAAACCCCCTGCAACCATTGCTGGAAGGACACAAGCTGATGGTGGTAGCGTTATAGTCTGGAGAATGTTTTCATGGCATTCTCTGTGCCACTCATCTGTGTGAAAGGTGCTTTTACCGGATTTGGGTATGAACCCGATCACATACACCCATACATGCTGATTGTTTTCCATAGGGCAGGTGGGATCTTCCGACAAGACAATGCGACATGTCACACGGCTAGAAATGTCCGACATTGGTTGGAAGAGCAGGACCAAGACTTTCAAGACTTCCCTGGCCCCTAAATCCCCAGATTTGAACCCAATTGAGCATGTGGGAGCCCCTGGATGGTGATGTTGGCTCTATGGCTCCTCCAGCAGCGGTGGGGCCCCTGGATGGTGGTGTTGGCTCTATGGACCCTCCAGCAGCTGTGTCTCCCTGGATGGTGGTGTTGTCCGTATGGCCCCTCCAGCAGCTGTGGGAGCCCCTGGATGGTGGTGTTGGCTCTATGGCCCCTCCAGCAGCTGTGGGGTGCCTGGATAGTGGTGTTTGCTCTATGGACCCTCCAGCAGCTGTGTCTCCCCTGGATGGTGGTGTTGGCTCTATGGCCCCTCCAGCAGCTGTGTCCCCCTGGATGGTGGTGTTGGCTCTATGGCCCCTCCAGCAGCTGTGTCTCCCCTGGATGGTGGTGTTGGCTCTATGGACCCTCCAGCAGCTGTGGGATGCAGTCGGCTCCAGATACCGGTGATAACCTACCAAGACCTTATGGGGTCACTCCCAGCTGCGGTCAGCGATTCATAGGGCGGTTGGTCATAATAATGTGACTATGTGCTATATAATGGAGCTTTATAAGATTATAAAAGCATGGCTGCTTTAAGAAACAGCGCCGCTCTTGCCTATTGGCCGTGTCTGGTACTGCAGCTTCAATTGCACATACATCAGACATGTTTATTATAACCTCACACAATCCTTCAGCACATTCATATAGTGAGTGTTTGGAGATTATCTGAACTGAAGGACAAGAAAGAACAGGTTCAGCTTTTAGAATTTATTTTGTAGTAAAATACTTCTACTGGACGGAGCAAGCGCAAAGAAACGAAACACACTGCCCAACGTCCCCCAGGGCCATCTCCCTGACTGACAGCACAACGTCCAATGAGAAACCGCTTCTTTCCTAGGTCACGCCTAACGCTCCAATCAAAATTGCCGTGCTCTTCCTGACGTGCTCCCGTCGACCAATCAGAACGTCCCGTCTCGTAATCTGCCTTCTGTCACTAAATCATCACGGCAACAGAAGAAGAAAATCGACAGGAAAAGAGGCGGGAGGTTTTTTTTTAGACCAATCAGATGCTCTATTGCTGTGAGTGACAAGCAAGTGCGACCAATCACGGCGTAGCTTGCTGCGTTGCCGTGTTTCCTGGCAGCTCTTCCTGTTCCAGTCAGGAAGCAGCAGTGTAAACACACACACTGTACCAAAGATAGCTCTGCACTAAACATGGCGGGGATTAAAGGTATTGTCTTGTTCTTTCTGTGTTCTGTCATAACAGCTTCAGTCCTGTCTAAAAAATAACAACGCTGCTTCGGTTCTTTCTTCAAAGTGACCTCAAATCTACACATAACGCAGCACAAACGCTGCACTGTGTGCACAGGACATCAGATCCCTGCATAGAAATAGCTCCAGCTGCTTAACCCCTGAACAACCAGTCTTGTTTCCATCTTCCCCTTTCAAATAACCTTAATTTCTTTTTTAGTTTTCTGTCGCTTGTTTTTTGTTTGCGGGATGGGTTGTATTTTACACTGGCGCCATTGTGGGCTGCGTATCATGTATTCCTTTGGTTTTAGAACTTTTTTTTTCGGTGGTAGAAAGTGCAAAAAAAAATGCCACTCTGCCTTTTTTAAATATTTGTTTTCTTCACCGTTCATTATGCAGTAAAAATAACAAATCAATTGTATTCTGTGGGTCGGTACGAATCCGTCGATACCAAATATGTGCAGTTTTCTTGATGTTTTAGTACTTAAAGGGGTTGTCTCACTACAAGGATCGCTGCTTTTTATGTTAAAGATCTTGCCAAAACAAGTCACTTTGCAATATATGTCCAATAACAGTGTCCTACCTATTCTGAGATATCCCCTCTTGTATGGGCTGCATCAGCTCCTCAGGTCGCTATAGCGACAGACCTGTGTGCGCTCTCCTGATAGGCTGACAGCACAGTTTGCTATCGGAACAGTCCTGTTTGCTCTCTCCTAATAGGCTGACAGCACAGGTTGCTATAGCTACAGACCTGTTTGATCTCTCCTAATAGGCCGCCAGCGCTGGTTGATATAGCTGCAGACCTGTTTGATCTCTCCTGATAGGTTGCCATCGCTGGTTGCTATAGCTACAGACCTGTTTGATCTGTCCTGATAGGGTGCCATCGCTGGTTGCTATAGCTACAGACCTGTTTGATCTCTCCTGATAGGCTGCCAGTGCTGGTTGCTATAGCTACAGACCTGTTCAATCTCTCATGATAGGCTGCCAGCACTGGTTGCTATTGTTACGGGCCCTTTGGTTCTACTGCAGCCTAATAGAAGCCAGTAAAACATGCCCCTGAATTCAAAATAAAAACCAAGAAAACAGGACTAAGGTAAGATGAATCGATGTAGTGAGACAACCCCTTTAAGGTGCGTTTTTTCTGGTGTTTTTTTTTTTTTTTTTTTTTTTTTTCAAGAGCCATAATTTTTTTTTTTTAATTTTTCCATCATCTATAGCTTTATGGGGGCTTGTTTGTTGCTCGAAAACTTGTATTTTTTAATGGTATCGCCTTATCATGCATTGGGAAGCCAAGACAAAAATTCTGTGTGGGGTAAAACCGAAGAAGAAAAAATTTGCACAAAGTTTTTTTTTTTGGGAGGGGGGAGTCTAAAGAGAGTGCTGTTTGGATCAATTGATGTTAAAAAAAGGCCTCTTTTTCCCCAATTTTTTTTTTTTTGGGTTTTTCATTTGTGGACCCATCAGGTTACCCCAAAAAAATTTCCCCCGGTTGGGGGCCGGGGTTTGTGCCCACCCCATAGCCCCTTTCTTTAAAGGAAAATGTGTCCTAAGTGGATTCCGTTTGTCCTTTTTTAGGGGAATATTTTCCCTGCTTCTGCTAAAGACGAAAATCGTTTCCCTTCTTTCGTCCCAATTTTCTGATTTTTATTTTTTTTTTTCCCCCCCCTGAAAGACCTGTCTGATGGCTTTTTTTTTAAAACCGGCTGAAGGATAATTTTGGAAATTGGCCAGCAAGGGGGTTGCAGATTTTTCATCACCTTTTAGGTCTTATTTCCCATCTAAGTGGGGGAAATAAACGTTCGAAACCCTTTGGGGGCCAAGGGGTTTTAAAAACCGGAAGCCCGGGAATCATTTTAAAACAAGGGGCCGCCCACCCCCGCCCAACGGACTTTTTAGGACCCTTGCAACCCCCGGTTTTTTGGCAATATTTTTATTGTTTCCAAAAAAAAACGATTGCAGAAAACGCTTTCCAAAAACCCGTACCCACAGTGGGGGCATGGGGTTTGGAAAAAACTTTTTCCTGGATTGAAAAAAATGTCCCTATGTTTTAAATTGGGTTTTGGGGTTTGCTAAAAAAAAAGATCAAGGAATTTTGAAAAACCTTTTGACCAATTCCCCTTTTAAAAATCGGTACCTTTTGGAAAAAGGCATAAAAACCAAAGGGGGGGGGGGGTTTGTTAAAACCCCCCCGGGGGGCTGAAGGGGGGTTCGGGGAAGGGAAAAACCGAAAGGGCCAGGCCCCCGGCCCCGACTCCCGAACCCTTTTTCAAATTTCCCAAAAATTCCTCCTAATTTTTTTTCCTTCCGACTTCCCGGGGGGCCCTTCCCTCTTTTAAACAAAAAAAAGGGGGGCCGGGAAAAAAAAGGGGGGGGGGGGGTTTTAAAAGGTTTGGGAATTTTTAAATTTAATTTTTAAAACCGGGGAAAAATTAAAAAAATGGTAAAGGTCAGGCTGTTATTTACCTTATTAAAACAAAATTTAATTTAAAAAAGGGCTGTTTGGAAAAACCCCCGGGGGGAAAAAAAGTTTTCCGGGGGTGGAGCCCCAAGGGCCCCTTATTTTTTCCAAGGACCCCCGGAGGCCCCGCCCCCAAAGGGTTTAGTTCCAAAAAAGGGAAAAATTTTTTTTGAAAAAAAAGGGGAGCAAGGGGAGGAATTTTTTTGGGGCCCGGGGCCCATTTGCTTCTTTAAACTTGGGGCTCCCAATATCTTCCCCCTCATCCCCAGGGGAAAGTGTAATTGTTTGCAGGGAGCGGGAAAAAAGCGCTGCCCCAGGGGAAAGTTTCTGCCCCAGGGCAAACAGATTTTAGAAAATTTTTTTTTCATTGCTTTCAAATTTAAAAAGTTCAAAAAAAAAATTCTTTCCCAAAACTGACTGTGGCGGAGGCAATTCCTTTATTCCCCTCCCATTGTTAGAGATTTTTGCCCCCTTGGTAAACCCGTTTTGCCCCCCCACCCCAATTAGTGTAAGAGGGGGGGCCCTTCTCTAGCCTGAAATAATAAAGATCAGATGTGAGGTCATGTATGCGGGATCGGGAGGAGGCAATCTTTTCTCAAACAAATTCAGAGATTTTTTGCAGTGTTTTGCATTTTTTAAATTTTTTTTGGGGTTGTTTAAAGTTCATACCCAATAAAAAAATTTTTTAAACCTGAGAAGCCAAAAGGTAAAAATTTGGTTTGAACTTTTTTGGACTTTCAGGTTAAAATTTCCCCAAATCCACTACAGCTTTTTACATGAGGTTTCCTGTTTTTTTTATAAAACGGGTCATTTTAAACCTATCTTATACTTTACATTTGCTTAAAAGTTTTTAAAGCATCTGTTTTAGTTTGCAGATTTTTTCCCCGAAAACTGCCCCTGTTACTGTTTTGCTCCAAAAAACCCTAATTTAAATTTTTTTATTTTTTTGTTATTATTTGGGAAATCCCCCTTTTTGGGTTTTTTCAAAAAACGGGCCTGAATCCTTCGGGGCTCTGAATCAGATTAAAGCATGTTTGATAAAAATCTGACCCCGGGCCCTTTTCCCTTTTTACACATTCCCAATGTTGGTGCAGGGTGGATTTGGATACAAATAACCTTTTTTTTTTTAACTCTAAAGCACAAAATGTTCAAAAGATCAAAACATTTTTACCCCTTTTTTCTTTCCCCGTGTCTGCTTCTACCTTAAAAACTTGATTAAATTTTATCATTAAGGTGATAAAAAAGCCTGAAAGTTACCATTTTTCTACAAATAAAGTTTCCCCTTAAACCCTGCGCCGTGAGGGGGTCAGGAGTCCCGGAAAGGTTTTTGGGAAATTTAGGAGTCCGGGGTCCCGGGGGTTCAGCCCTTTTTGACTCCACAGCCCTGACAATAAACTTTTGAAAATTTTTGGGTAGAGTTAAAAAAAAAAGTGTAAATTTTTTTTCCAAGTCCAGTCTGCACCCCCCTTTGGGAAAAAAATTTTAGAAGAACCGGGGGAAAATTTTTTGGGCAAAATTGCTTGAATCTGATTCCCGGCCCAGAAGGAAAATTTTAGGCAGTTTTTTGAAAGCCCAAAAAGGGGGGGTTTTTTTTTCCCCAAAAACTAAAAAAAATTAAAAAAAATTTTAACATTTTGATTTTTTTGGAGCAAAACATAACAAATGCTTTTAAAAAGGAAAGAACTGCAGAACTAAGCGAAAGCTAAATACTTTCAAGTCAAATTTTTGTATAAGAGTAAGATGACTTTTATAAAATTACAGTAGCCTCATGTACAAAGCTGTTGGGGGATGGAGAGATATGGAGCCTGAAAAATCAAAGTTCAAAAATTGTTTTCCATTTTTTTCATTTTTAAAAAAAATTTATTGGACATGAAATTTTTTGGGGCAAAAAAAAAATTTTAAATTTTGCAAAAAAACTTCCCGGAAACCCTTTGTGGAGGGGCTCTGAATTTTTCTGAGAAATTGTATTGCCTCCATCAGATCCCCGCATAATGACCCCACATCTGATCTCAAAAAATTTCCAGGCTAAAAACGGCCTCTCTACACTAACTTGGGTTTTGGGGGGAAAGGGTGCCACAGGGGAAAAAATCTCAAAAGGGCCCTGTTTCCCCCCGGCTTATTCTGGGATTTTAATTCAGTCCCCTAATTAGCGCCGAAAGGGGCCCAATTTTCGGGGTGAAACCGTCCCAGTAACTAAAGGTAATTTCACGTTCTTCATAGAGAAAATTTATTAAAGTCTCCTCCCCCCCTGCCCGGCGAATTTCCCCCGGGGGGGAAAAATAATTGACAGGGCACTTTCCCCAAACGGGTTTTATTGCGCCCCTAGCAATTTACGTCCAAAGGGGCCCGGGGAAGTCCCGGCCCCCAGCTCCCCTCCCCCCCCCGCCCCCCCCCCCCCCCGGGTAACCCCCCCCCCCGGCGTAATTTGGGGGGGGAATTACGCCCCGAGTTTTAAACCCGGGGTGAACATAGCCTAACAAAGCCGGGTAAACAAAATTTCCTCAGCCACATTTAGTTTTGATGAAGGTTTTATTTTTCTTCTTTTAAAAAAGGGGAAAAAATTTTTCTGAAATCTGTTTTCCCCCCGGGGGCAAAACTTTTCCCCCGGGGCAGCGTTTGGGCCCCCCCCTTTTCATCAATTTTCCTCCTCATGGATGAGGCTGAAGATAAAGGGAGCAAGGGACTGGCCGGACCCCAAATTCCCTCTTGCTCTTTGCATCGAAAATAACTGGACCCAAATTAAAAAAAATATTTTGGGGGAGTCGGTCCCCCTTTTTGACGACTGACCCTGAAAATTGCCCCCCGACCCCCACGGGCTCCGAGCCACAGCCCGTGTAAAACACGTATCCTCTGAAGGATTTTTTTTTACATTGAAACTAATGTAATCACACAGGGAAAATTGGGTTTTAAAAATGTCTTTTGGGGAGAAAAAAAATTAAAACCAAAGACGTATTTAGAAAAGCTGTGTGAACATCCCTTAAAAGTGTCTCACAGCACTTTATAAATGTGCCCCATTGTGAGACACATGTATACATTGGAACTAATGTAATCACACAGGAACATTGTTAGATACGTGTTTGGGTCTGAGAAACGTACCCAAGCATGTATCTAAAAAACGCACTGTGAACATCCCCTTAATTACAATTAGTCCGTTTGGTTTCCGCCCGGGTCTCAACGACGAACACCACAGCAGAAACCCGACGGACCAATTGTAATTAGTAGGGTATGTTCACACGGCGTATTTGTGGGGCGTAATTGCGCTGCAGTGTGAAGTATGGCCTACAAATACGGCAAAATCACAGCTCTCATTGACTGCTATTATAAGCCAACGTTTTCCCCGGTGCACAATACGCACCAGGAGAAAGAAGTGAAATGTCACTGCTTCTCTGGGAAAACCAAAGTGAATGGGGTAATGGCCCAGATCGCTTTAGAAATACACGCTGGCCAGCGCATACTTCTAAAACACCAGGCTTATAGCGGTAAGTACAGTACACACCGCTATAAACCTGGTAAACGGCATGTGAATTTACCCATAGGGTCCATTGGGTGCAGCGGGCGCCCTTTCTGAAATAGATCCTATGGCTTTCGTTTTTGCCTCTAAGCCGGAGATTCTGAACGGAACGTTCAATGCAAGGTGTGAACCGAGCCTTATCCTTTTTTTTTCTGTCTAGCTCGGTTCACCTGCGTCCGAGGTTCCGTTTGGGAGCTCCGACGCAGAGGTCAAAGCGGAAGCCATGGGATCCCTTAAAGGGGTTTTGCCATAATCTCATTTCATACCTCCTGCATCCAGCTCTTCAGCTCTATGTGCTCAGGTGGGGGCGTGTGGGATTTGTGTGAATTGCATATCATGTAAAAAAAAGTTTTTTCATATATTGTAGATAGCATAAAATGCTCCTTTGGAGATTTCCATGTGTTTTTTTGCCCCTTTTTGCAGTGGTGTGCCACTGGTATTGGACTGTGTGCATGTGTATATGTGCCACAGCCATGCCAGTGGCATCCAGGTTCGCAGTGTTTTTTTCAGAAATGTTTTTCTGTGCAGAACTATATGTTGTATTTGGCACATATTTGCTTTTAAACTATATAAGGAGAAGTAGAGACCGCCATTTTGGTTTCCTGCACCCGCCCACCTCCACAGGCTGTTATATCAATGCACTATGCTTTGAAAGGTTGGTGCTTTTTTTTATTTTTCTCTCTGCATTTTGGAGGCCGTTTGGCACAGTGAGAGGTCTGAAGTTGACCCAGGTGAGAGATAATATAGAGTAGGACCACCCAACTGAGATCCCGTTGTAAGCCGGGGGTGGCTTGAGCATT